>VWZG01001692.1:311659-430136 GCA_013396735.1 Grallaria varia
AGATGATTACAGTAAAATTTAAGAAGTTTCTAACCTTAACTCTTAACCAAATATTTTTGAAGCCTTTATAAGGTTTTGAAAGCTTTGAGAAAACATAAACAGTAACTTATCTGTGTTCTTGTACATCTGTGATGAAATGGAAGAGGGCTGCTGAGTGATCTTGAGCATGGTACTTAAATGTTAGCTCAGCTGCTGACTCTGACATCTGTTCATCAAGGGACCAGCACTAAGCAGTGCAGATTTGAGGTGATTAGTGCCATTTGCCCTTGGCTTCCTGTCCCTTTATGTAAGTTAACAGTATGGGCCAAGTTATTGTTTAAATATATTTATTTAAATGCTGTTAACAGCAGTGTTAAAAGCTCTTCTGTTGGTGACGGGTCAAATGCATGATATATATATATATACACATATTCTGTGTCTTCTTTTGTGGTTTCCATTATCTTATCATCTTATCTACTTACAGAGTGCCTGAGAGCTTTTACTTGAAAGTAAGCACCAACCATCTCTTCCTTAGAGAACTCTGCTGGGCTCATGCTTTTCTTTCATAGAATAACCTAATGGTTAGCACAGTTGCCAAGGAAATGAGAGACACATATCCTGTTACCTCCACTAGTTGAAAGAGCTGTACACCATAACTTCCTGGGAGAATATATTGAAAGACTGGATATGGGAATAGTCTTCAAAACAACAGATAAACAGCTTTCTTTTCCTTACAAGCCATGTGAAAATAGCAGAAGAGTATTTAATTTTGAAGCCTAAGGTGTAAAGCACCCACTGGTATGACAGAATACCACAGGTCTAGTCATAGAATAGTTTCTGTATTTTCTTTAATGAGTGTTTCACTGAAACTGTATGTCTCTCAATAGAAATGCCATTTTGTGTATGTTTTTTCCAAAATATTTCTAGAATATGTTAAACCTACTGAAACAGTTCAGCTAACTAAAAATGTATTCTTTGAGTTTTGCACATATTGCTTAATCCTCAAAATCCCACGATGTGTCCCTTACCTTGCTGTGATAGTCTTCTTGATTTCTTCTTTGTCACATGCCTTGGGTGGAAAATGAGGAGAATTTTGGTGGATCTCAGTTCCTTCTTGAAGTCAAGCGATGTTCTCAGAGTTCTGAAACCTCTGGGCTTCCTGCATTTAAAATTCACTGTTACAGTGAAGAGTTATATTATGTCACACAATATCACAACCTTTTCAACCGTTATCTTAATTTTGAAGCTATTGACTGTATCCAGAATTCAGTAATTTGGGTCCCAGACAGCTAAGAGATTGGATGAGTAATATCCATCCTATACTACTTATCAATGGTTATGAAGTAAATTATTGTCTGATAACTTGAAAAGATAACACTAATGCTGCTGCAATATTAGCAGTTAACAGGAATGTGTTTTCAAACTGTTTTCATAATCCATATAATTATGAACAATCCAAATCTTTGTTCACGAAGCCTAGCCATGAATTATGAACAATGGGAGTGGAGTGTTTGTTGCAAACTTTACTTACAGTCCACTTTTATTCATATGCACAATACGTTCCTAGATGTTAGTGAGTGTTAATTAAACAGAACATTTAAAGACGGCAGTAAGTTTTAAAAAAGAATTTCATGAACAAATGTTGCTTTTGAAAAGGCTTGTCCCTTTCCATAGTTTCAGGAACACAAAATGCAAACTTGTTCTTAGGTAAAATGGCAGATCTTTGCCCCTTTGTAACTGAAAAATTGTAGTGGAATGAAGAAAATGGCTGTTTTTGCTAAAATAAATATTGTATCATTCCCATTTAGTACAAAAGAACACAAAAAATTACTAACGCACAGATTCTTCAGTGAATTCATTGTCTGGGGAATATTTTTCCTCTGAGATAAAGAAGAAACTAAACACATGGAGAGAGAATAAAAAACAATGATTGGTAGTATTTAGATATTTCAATAATGCACAAGATTTCAGTGAATTTTAGTACCCTGGAAATTTTCAACAATCTGTTATTCTCTTGCTAGTATCATGAAGAACAGGGAAAGATGTAGCATTGGGTGCTATATTTCTTGGGGAACTTATTTGGAATAATTTTATGTCCACAAAAAAACACTGCATGCATTTTCTTTCCTCACAGAAGCTGTTAAGCTTAGAGCGAGCATTGCTATGGTGATAACATATTGACTTTTTCTCACAGAGCAAAGAAATGGAATCCCTCCTATGTCTGAAAAAGGTGCATTTTTTATTGCTTACCTGTGATCAGTGCCTTCAATCCCTGCCAGGAAAGGCTTCCAGAAACATTAATAGTTATATTTTTGTTTTCAATCTAACAAAAGTTACATTACAAGCAAAGAAAACTAACAATTTTGAATATTAAGGCCAAGAAAAGCTGTGAATAATGAAGCAGTTGAAAATACCACATAATTTTTCAGGTTCCACTGTGAATCACTGTTTGGAAATAACAAAAAAAAACCCCAGCAAACCCAGAGACGAAATCAGTTTACAATAAAGATAGTTCATTTTGAGCTCAGGAGAGAATGACTTTAAAAAAGACCAGTGCAGCAGGGCAGAAGCATCCATTGTGTAAATGGGAACTCAGGTGCTCCTGGCTTTCCTCATCAGACGGGTTTGCATCTTGTTTCAAAGTAATGAGAAAACACTATGACGCAGAGTGTGTGTGTATGCAGTAAATGTTCTTGGCAGGTGGGTAGCAAGAGTTTGTGGGGGTTTTTATTATTTATTCATTTTGTCAAAGCCAGAGAGACACTTTTGTTCCATACAGGAGAGGGGATGTGCAAATTGTCAGCTCAGTGGCTATAGAGATGGGTGTTTCTGCTCTTAAATCTTCCCACTGTAAATCTACAGCTGAAGAATTATTTACTGTAAAAGAAGAATACCCTGGGGAAAAAAATAGGCAAAGTTTTTGAAGTTTAACTATTTAAATCTTTTAAAATTGCCTCAGAAACGGCTCTCTTTGTAGTTTAGACATTCCAGTCTTATGCTATGTGTAAGTGAAAGTATTTGCCAACTTGCTGTTGAATAGTGAGAGGAATTACTAACTTCTAAAATGATACTGGAAGTTTTTTGATGTTGTCAAAGACAAATGCAATAGTGTACCATTGGAAAGATTGTTTAGAATTCAAGTTGGTTGTTTTTCAAAGCGCTCTAACTATTTAGACCATTTTGAAAATTCTAGATGGGCTTTTATATGATTATGGAGGACATGGATCCAAGATATTCCAAATATGTAGAAAATCCTTCAGATGTCAGATCTTTCTCAAGTTTATCACACCTGCAAAGGGAAGACTAGATAAAAAGTAGTGATCTCATTATCACTCTATTTCAATATAATACAGAATATGATTCAGAGTATTTCTTATATGACTGCCGTAGAAACTGTATGAAGTAGAAGGTTGTAGAAATATGCCACTGTGGAGTTTGCTTCTACACCTTAAATAAAGAAATTCTCTAAGGATCATTTTATTGAATATGAAGATATTTTTGAATTTCTTTTTTGTTTGCAACAAGGAGTACATTTGGAAACAAATTATTTTAAAAGAAACATGAAAGTATTAATATCTGAAATTAGCATGAACTAATTGCAATACAATGTAGATAATACATTCAAATAACTTTCAAAGCACTGAAATGTCTTTATAAATACTCATGAAACAATTTCTAAACACAGTCAAAACCTAATTCCCCAAATTTAACATTAGAGGCAGAGAAGAATTCAATGAAAATGTATTTAGCAGCAGGCATAATCACAGAAGAATCAATAATATTAGAAAGTGTAAGAGAAATTAACCTTTTTTATTTTTAAGTTCAATTTCAGTGTAAGGATTTCAAAATGCCTTGTCAGACCCATCTATAAGAAGGGCCCAAGAGAAGACCCAGGAAACTACAAGTCTTACTTCAGTCCCTGGGAAAATAATGGAATTAGTCCTCCTAGAAACTAATACTCTCCAAAAGAATCACGTGACTGGGAAAAATCAGCACAGATTTACAAAAGGTGAATCATGTCAGAATAACCGAACACCTTCTATATCAACGTAACCTCTTCTGTCAACATGGAGAGAGCCGTGGATGTTGTTTGCCAGGACTTCAGCAAAGCATATGGCACTGTTTCCCACAGCCTTCTCCTGGACAAATGGTCATGACACAGATTGGATGCGTGACCTGTGATTTGCGTAGGAAAGTGGCCAACAGGCTGCACTCAGAGGGTGGTGATCAGTGCTTTTTACTGGGGCTGGCAGCCTGTTACAGGTAGGGTCCTTAGAGATCCATACCAGGCTCCATGCTGCTCAACATCTTCAGAAATGACCTGGATGGTGGGATTGAAAGCACCCTCGCCAGGTTTGCTGATGATGCCAAACTGAATGGTGAGGTGGACTTTTCAGGAGAGAGAGCCCTCTATTAGAGAGACATAGGCAAACAGGAAGAGTGAGCCTCAAGAACTATGAAGTCTTAACAAACATATGTGCAAGGTTCTGCACCTGGGATGACATAACCAAAAAGCCCAGTACAGGCTAGGATTTGGACACCTGGGAGCAGCCTTTATGTGTGACACCTGGGAGTCCTGATGGACAACAAGCTGCAGCAACAAAGGCACGTCAGGTCCTGGACTGCATCCATGAGGACATTACTAGCAGAAATAATGACATGGTTGCCCACTGTACTCAGCAGGTATTAGGCCACACCAGGAGTACTGTGTCCAGGTCTGCTCTCCATCATTCAAAAGAGATGTAGACAGACTGGGAGAGTCCAAAGGAAGACTGTGAAGATGAACAAAGGCTGGAGAACCTGCCCTGTGAGGAAAGACTGGAGGAGTTAAGTCTTTTCACCCCGGGGAAGAGAAGGCCAGGAGGGACCTTATCATGGTATTCCAGGGCCTGAAGAGTGGCTACAAGGAGGATAGAGGCTTTCTCTTCACAAGGATGCATATGGAGAAGACAAGTGGCAGTAAGTACAAGTTGCAGTGATAGAGGTTTCATCTTAACATAAGAAAGAAATGTTTACAGTGAGACCAGACACTGCAACAACCTCTGCAGGGATATGATAGAGTGCTGATTTGGTCAGCTGGAGTCAGGTGTCCTGGCTGTGTCCCCTCCCATCTTCTTGTGCATCCTCAGCCTCCTCGCTGATGGGGTGGGGAGCAAAACAAACCTTGATGCTGTGTAAGCACTGCTCAGCAACAACTGAAACATCCCTGTGTTATCAATACTGTTTCCAGCACAAATGCAAAACCTAAGCCCACACCAACTACAACAAAGCGAATGACCCCAGCCCAGGCCAGCACAATTGGGTCCAGTATTGGCATTGATTCTACTTAATACTTTCATCAATGACCTGGATGATGAAACCTTTGACAGTGCAAGTTCATTAATGACACCAAAATGGCAGGGGGTGGGGAAGGCAGGAAGGGAGGAGGGCAATACTGACCAATACACGGAGGAAAAGCCTTGACATTTGGAGCAACCTTGACATCCTTTAGAAATGGACGGCTAGGAATCTCATGGAATTTAGCAAAAGCAAATGCAAAGTCTTGCATCTGAGACAGAACAAATGCTCACAGCAATACAGGCTGCTGAGGTAACAGCATTGCAGATAAGGACCTGGGGTGTTGGTGGACAACAAATTGAATGTGAACTATCAGATTAGGGTGTGGCCAGCAGGTCAAAGAAAGTATTTATTCCCCTTTACCTGGCATTGTGAAGGCTACGTTGAGTCCAGCTTTGCATGTCCCAGTACTAAAGTTAGTCCACCAGTGTCATTGAGAGAACTGAGTGACTGGAGCATATAATATATGAGGTTGAGTGAACTGGATTTGGTTGATCTAGAAAAGAGAAATTAAAAGGAGATTACATTTCTGTCTTCGGTGACTTAAAAGGTCCTTATAGAACCAGACTCTTGTAGCAGGTGAACAACAAAAGGACAAGAGGTATTGACCACAGGTTACAATAAGGAAAAACAGTATGTGGATGCACACTGGGAAAGGTAAACAAAACATAAACCTATACATGACAGATGTATCGCTTTTCAAGATTAAGAAATTTATCCACCTTTGTCTGAGCTTGTGAGAAGGTCAGTTTCTGCTCACAGTAGGGACCTAATCCAGGAGTTGCATGCCTGTGTAAATATTACAAAGCACAGGCTGAAACTAGGCATGGAGTTGTTATCTCTCACTCTTGTTCTTTCTTCTTTTTTTTTTTTTTATTTTTTTTTTTTTTCTAGTCAGCTGCTCCATTGTTAGTACAATCAGCAAGGTTAGAGAAAATGTTGTGAGAATTAATGCCAAGTCAGCATTTCTTAGGTGCTTTGAGGATGAGGCAATATAAAGCACTAATTATCAGTGCTAATTAGCATCACGCCAAACATGACTCACTGACTGGTTTTTCAAGTCTTTAAAGGGTTGTCAACAGTCTTCTGGAGAGCTCGAAAACCTTTTTCTCACAGACAGAAAGTGAGAGCTGGAAAGCACTGATGTAAAGTCACTCAACAGCTCTGGGTTATCTGACTCCAGTCAGAGTAAATTCAGTGTCAGGTGAATCAGAGGTTGGCCTTTAATTTGGGACCATTCTCCAAGCCATGTAGGTAATCGTTAAACAAATAAAATGGGGCCAAACTCATAACTCATACAATTCTGTGAAATTAAATATTCTGTTTTCCAAGATTTATCCCTAGTGAGTTTGCTCGGTAGGTGCAATTGTCTCCCTGGGCTGTATACTCTGCCTCTGTTACTACAGACATATACACATGCTGAGGACATTTTCAGGTGGAAATGTGGAATCTATTCTCATGCAAGTCCAGTCCCATGAGAGAGTCCTGTTTCTTTTTCAGCCTACTTTTTTTATGCAGCTAGGGTAGGATACAACCTGTTGTCTGTGTGTGAACTAGGTGTCTTAGAACTAGTTATATTGTATCTAGAGCTAGATATGACTGATAACTATCCAGATCTGGAGGCAAATTCAGATGATGAAATATGGGTGTGCCACCCCAGAATGAGATCAATACCTTTCTAGAGTACATTGACCAGACCGATTATCTCTCTGGTAAAGTAATAGAAGCCCTCAAACAATCTCTTAAATGTAGATCATCTACATTATAGAAATTGAGACATGAGCATGTTGAATACCACCTGTGTCTATCAGGCAAGTTTATGTTAAGTGTCCCCATTGGCCTAATCAATGACAATTGAACTGAGCAAGCCTAACACACATGAGAAAAATTAATCCTTTCTCAAAATGTGAAGGGCCATAATGAGACAGAGTTGCTATTGATGCCTCCTTACTGTTTTGGCAGAGCGTGTCATGTAATGTTACTCTTCCATGCACCAGGGTAGACACTGGTGCATTTGAGAAGAAGCAACTGGTTGGTGTGAACACCATCCTTTCCCTGAGGGATTCAATCTGTATCTCTAGAGTCAGCCTAAACAGCGGATGGTCTGTTTTGAGAGCAGATGCTTTCCATCTAATTTCCCTCAGAGGTGCCAGCTATTGCAGCAAGAACTTCAAAGTTTATTGCACTATAAAAAGGTAATTGAGCTTCTTCCCAAGCAAACCATCTAACCATTAGGTTGCCTTACATGAAATGTCTTTCCATTTTGTAAGGAACCTGATCCCATCATTTATCACTGGGCAGGTATTTTTATCAATTAGCTATTCCTCGATGTAACATTTGATAGCCTGCCACTTGCACTGACCTATTTCAAAAGACAGGAATTGCCACACCTGTGTTTTGTGCCTGCCCCTAGCTTTCATTGCCTTGGAGACTCTGGCATGGAAAAAAGGTAGAGGAGAGCTTAATTGCTGATCACGGTCAGGCTTGGGCCAAATCACCTGGCTGTTTAAGACTGTTGCTCTTTTAGGCATGCATTTAAATTCAGAACATGCAGAGTTTAAACAGTTATGCAGGAATTGAGGGAAGAGTATGAGGATCTCAGATTTGGATTTATATGTCCAGGTACATATGCAAGTGCTTTTTAGGCCTCTGCTGAAGATGTTATCATAACTACTAAAAATAATTCATGATATTTGTCTGCCTGCACAGTTTTAAATTACAGCTGCTTCTCATTCATAAACTTTCATCTCTCTCTCTCTCGGTGTTTGGGATAAATACATTCTTCAAACCTTTATTGATTTCTGGGTCAAACAGACCTGACAGTAACGGGAGGCAGAGCTGCTAACTTCTGCAAGCTTCCAACATTAAATGTACTTTTTATAATCCATGAGAGTGTGAAAAAACCAGACTTAACCTATTAATTATCAGCATTAATGCTTAGGATATAATTTTAAAAAATCACAGAATGGGTCAGGTTGGAAGGGACCACAATAGGTCATCTGGTCCAACCTCTGTGCTCAAGCAGGGTTATTCTAGAGCACAAAATATAAAACATAAAATGTAAATCAAAACATTTTTTTCCTTAGAAATGTATTTCCTTTTTTTTTTTTTTTAAAGTAAAACTTTTGGCACTGTTCCAGAAGAAGAAAATGGAAAAAACAGACTACTGTAATAGGTGAAGTTCACAAAACATCTTACAATGTTAAGATTGTATAGGCTTTGAAAGTAAATACTGTTACAGGCCAAGTCTGTAGGCAATAAACACCTTAGCTGTTTAAAATAAAGGCCTTAGATGCTTTTAGGCATCTGTGCCTATGAGCGGTGCACAAGAAAGCTGGGCTAGCTATCTGAACATCGTGCTCTGAAATTGGAATTTGGAGCTTCAGAATAGGAACCAGTATATCTGGCTTCATGGAGTGTGCTACTAAAGAATAGAAGGCATTTAGGTTCAGAAATGTAGCTGAATTCTGCCCTTCTCTGAAGCTCTGGTGTCTTGCACAGGCTGCATAGAAATGTCTTCTTATGCTATAATTTACTGGCTTGAATTCCATGTAAAAGACAGTGTACATATCACAATGTCTTGTGCAGGGCCAGGAGTTTGGCTCAATAATCCTTGTGGGTCCCTACTAACTCAGGATATTCTATGATATCTAAACTTTTTTTCTAATAATCAAGTAAAAGTCATGCTCTATTTAAAAGGAGATGTAGGCTGAATTATTTTACACTGTTATCTTTTAACCCATGATTTGGGATGATTCAAGGCCAGTTGAACAAGGAAAATTTAAGTTGGTATGATTCATCTTCATAGCTTAATTAGTGTCTTTTTGTATGTAGTAAAATACATACATTGGTTTTGGAATGGCCACGAAAGTGAAAGCCAAATGCCACAGTACCAGTTTTGCTGTCACAGTTGCACAGTTTCTGTAACCTGTGCACAGCCATTCGTGTTCTTGCTTACAAGATGCTGAGGGAATTCTTGTTTTTTAGAGGTTTTTGTCTGGTTGTTTTTCTGTTTCGTTGGGGGTTGCACTTTATGGTACTATTTTATTGTATTTTTGAGCACACATGTCATATCCAAGAGGCTAATCAAAG
This sequence comes from Grallaria varia, assembly GCA_013396735.1. Taxonomy (NCBI): domain Eukaryota; kingdom Metazoa; phylum Chordata; class Aves; order Passeriformes; family Formicariidae; genus Grallaria; species Grallaria varia. Next base: position 321,068 of record VWZG01001692.1, read on the forward strand.
AAGATGAGTGCAGAAGGCATTTAATTTACACAATGTCTGATGGTCCAAGTGTTAATCCAGATTCCTGACAGGCTTTTCTGGGAAATGTCTGGATATGCAGTCATATCCCAATTTGGGATGATGTTGGAACTTGAACAAGAGTAAAATACCTGTTGAGAAAACTGAAAGGTAAATAAACTACTTGAAAATATAAAGCATAAAGTGTTGCAAGGAAGAGACAAGTAGAAAGATCATCCTGTTGTCAGTGAGGTTTCAAAAGTGCGTTATCAAGTATAATGTTTAGGGGCAAAAGTAATGATGTTAAAGGATTGTTCATTAGTCACTTGTTTTGAAATAGAAAGTGCTGCATGCTACGAATGGCTGCAGTTGTCAGACATGACCTCTTAGTTTATCTGGAAGTGATAAAAAAGACTGGCCTTATAGCAAAACAAAGCTTCTTTAAGTCATATGGAAGTGAGGTGGTAAAATCAAAAAAACATGTATGTTATAAGCTAAAAAACAAGCTAGGTGAGATAAAAAAAGCTAAAATGAATTTTCAATGGAGAATGGGCAACCCATTTACCTTTATTAAAGAAAGGTTAGATTTGAAATGAGGTTCAATGTTACTGCAAAGGCCTTTTAGAGCATTTAATGTAGTGTTATAAAGAGAAAATTGATATTTCTTTACAGTATATTACATGTCTATATCTTCAGTTTTCTACTTAGAGAATAAATCTTCACCAAGAAACGCATAAAGAATGTTATATTGCAAATACATATTTATGTAATTATATATATGCACATAAATATCTACCACCAGAAAGGAAGGTGAGTCATTTAGATGCTAGTATTATCACTTCTGAGCAAAAGTTTTCAGCATGTATGTCTTAAAGCATCATCATCAGATTTCACTACTGTAGCTCCTACTGCTGTCTCAAATTTCATGTTCACTGACTCACTGATTCAAACCAAGAGCTCCTATTTCTGAGGAGTGACCTCAGTGTCGGGATGTGAGGAGGATGGTGGCAAAAAGTGTTTCTTTCAAAGCTTCACTATTTTCTTGGCAGAAAATAATTCAAGATTTAATACACTGCTGAGACATAAATAAAAGAGTGATTTTGAACTTAGTAGACTGGTTAGGACCTTGAAAGGCAGAGACTAGTATTCCAGTTACTGAATTGCTTATGAGTGCTAAATAGCTACGGGCTAGTCTTCTGCGCTGGGAGATGGTGCTGCTTAAAGAGAAAGTATTTTATTCAGACTGAAGATACAGGTGTGGAGAGACAACCTACTGTGAATTGAATTAAAGTAGTTTAGAAGTTTAGCACTGAGCCCTTTTAGCAGCAGTGTATTCTCCTAAGATTTCTTAAAGTGAACTAAATCAGGCTAGTTCCAGTAATCAAGAAACTGCAATTCAAGTGTGTTTTCAGATAGCCTTAAACTAACAGCTGAAGCTGATGACTTCTTAAACCACTGGATTTTTTTCTGTAAGATTGCATATGACAGCAAACTTATAGCAGTATTATCAAAGAATAGCAAATGGTTAATTGCAAAGTGCACTAGCAAAGACTTAGTCAAACATCTCTCCTAATCCAGATATTAGAAAATTATCTTTGTCTTTAGTTGCACAGCTCAGCTACTGGAAAAATTAAGTTTTTTCGTATGGAAAAATTGTCTTCAGTTTTCATTCAGTGTGATCGATACATTCATTGCAGCTGGCTTGGCTGCCTTGGCAATACTGTGTACTAAGAACAATATACTCTCCTAAATAAAACTATTAAAAAATTCTGTGCCAGTTCTTCATAGGTAACAAAGAAATAAATAATGTACATTGCAAAACAAACCAAAAAAAAAGAAGAAATTGTAGTTCCCTATGATAAGCAACTTCACCTTCATTATGAAATATGTTTAAGGGTCAGTATTACATACAGTGATATTAAATTTGGGGTTCTGAATATTATCAAATCAGTACATTTTGTAAGACAACATTGGTATTTAAGATTTTTTAAAAAGCAACAACAAGACACAAAAAAGTTCTTTATCAAAATTCATTCATCAGTCAGAACTGATTAAAGCTGCTGGCTTAGGAGTCCTATATTTTAATTAAATCAAATTATATGAAAATTAAAAATACATTGGTTATAAATAAACAGCTTGCTAATTTTAGTGTTAACCCCTTTAATAGAATGGATTGTATCCCTTCTTCTCTTCCTTGGAGTTCTATTTACTTTCTCTTTTTCCTTTCTTGCTTTGATATTTTTTCTCTCCATCACTGTTTTTGATATCTCATTTCCCCATTCAGAGTCTATTTTTGATCATGTATGTCTTCCTACCAACCCCTTCACTCCAAATGAATTTTTGAGAGTACCTTTTATTGTCATTTAAAAATTTTACTGTAAGACTGTTGCCCAGTTTTCCATGTAAAGTCCTGACTGCATTGCTACTCAGTTCAGTTCCAAATTTCCAATGACCTTGGTATGTGGAAAATCAGTTCCTAAAAATAAAAACAATACCATAGGGAAGCTAGGGCACTGGGAAAATACAGAATAACACTTCTTTCTGAGAATAACAATGAAGAAGTGTGGTCAGGTAGCACTGGTAGGGAAATGTGGAAGAAGAAATGCACAAACTCAAAAGAACAAGAAAGTGAAGTACACATTTCTCATTCTGTAAGTCAGTAGAAGGATGTACTACTAAAATATGTTTAGTGCAACAAGGAAAATTAATATCGTTGTGAGAACTAGAGAACAGCAATTTCAATAAAGAAACCACTCTAAATTATTTTGGTGCATTTTTCTAATTCTGTCATGGTTGAACCCCAGCCAGCAACCCACATAGCCACTTGCTTGCTCCCCACCAGTAAGATCAGGGAGAGAATTGGAAGGATAAAAGCTGTGGGTTGAAATGAAGACAGTTTTTATAAGGAAAGCAAAAGCCACACACACAACCATAGCAAAACAAGGAATTAATTCACTGCTTCCCATGGACAGGCAGGTTTTTAACCATCTCCAGGAAAGCCCAGCCATGGTTATTTGGGAAGACAAACTCCATCACTCCAAATGTCCCCTCTTTCCTCCTTCTTCCCCCACTTTGTATACTGAGCAGGATGTGATGTCTGGAATATCCTTTGGTCTGTTGGGGTCACCTGTCCTGGCTGTGTCTCCTTCCAGCCTCCCATGCACTCCCAACTTCCTTGCCATCGTGGCAGTACAAAAATTAGAAAAAGCCTTGGCTCTGTGTAAGCCCTGCTCAACAATAACAAAAACATCTCTGTATTATCAATCCTGCATTCAGCACAAATTCAAAACACAGCCGCATACCAGCCACTGTGAAGAAAACTAACTCTACCCCAGCTAAAACCAGCACAAATTCCTAAAAAGGTACTCAGAGCGTTAAATATTTTATGTATTTCATACACAGCTATAAAATTAATCTGAAAGTCTGTGAAGCTACACAAAAGTTTAACCTGCTTTAGTTTGCATCCATAGAATGATGAGAAACCTTACCTAACTTTAATGTTAAGTAAACCCCAAAATTTCCCCCTCCTTAGTACTTGCTTTTTAATTGTGTGTTTCTGATAACTGGTGTTCTACAAGATGCTAGTTCTGATTGGAATGGATGTTTTCCTATTAGCATACCTTTTTGAACTTTAATGTGAAATTAGTTTTTCAGTTCTATTTTCTCTGTTTTCATCAGTCTCACTCTTCATACTTTCTCACATTCCAAGTAAGCCTCAACAGATCTTGTGCACATGTTGATAAATACAAGTCCACAAATACTGGAATATAATACACATTCCCATTTATTTTCACTTACTTACCTATGTTCTGAGTGGAACTAGTTCATAATGTTATCATAAGTAAGACTCATCTATCTGTGTTCTGCAATTTCAAAGGTTTGATTTATTTTAAAATTAATACTTCAGTTTCCTGCTAACTTGTTGAAAGTTAACATATTACTGTACTTTTCTTCTTTTCATGGATAATAGAAAAATAAAGTTGTGCAGAACTTAAGAACTCTAAAGAAACACCCATAAATTAGATAAATGTGGTAGACTAGATACAATTATGAGCAATTAAAGTTCCTGAAAAACACTTATATGAAATGTTTTCAATTTTTTACTAATTTTTTTCTAATTTTATTTTACTGTATATGCAGCTAAGAAGTCCGTTCACAGGAATGGGAGAATTGAACTATTGGTAGTTAGTATAATCCCAATTTTTTTTAATAGTGCAACTGCAGACATTTGATTTTGCATTGCCTAATTATATGATAAAATTGCATCAGATCTATAATATTGTACTAGACTAGGATTAGAACATAAATAAATAAAAGTATATTAACTTTTAATTCTATTTTTAATTCTACAGACAAACATGGAAATAGATTGCAACCCATTTTTAGTTAGATAAAATTACATGCAAACCAGTGGGTTTTTTTGAAATTATTATATGTCTTCATTTTAGTTGCAGATAGCGAGAAAATATAACTGTTTTCTTTATCAGTTGCTTTGTTTTTGCAGTGATAATAGAAATTACTGGTGAGAAAACAGAGGTGACAGCCCCTGAAAATTAATCAGTTTTATAGATTCTTGACTCATAGAAGTCAGATATGGAAAAGGTTTTTCATGGTGAATCATCTAGTATAGTTTTAACATTTTTTGATTATTTTATTTTGCAGCATTTTAGTGTGTTAAGTGAAGGAGCTTATAGCTGGCTCCCTTGGGAGAATATTTCATAGTCTAAGAGATTTCATTAGGCCTAATATTGCTCATTTTATTTACACATAAAATATCAATGAAATTAATAGGACACCATGTATTTGCTACCAAGGAGTTTTTAATGAATTCACTGTCAGTTTCAACAGTTTTTCTTAATCATGCTTGCAAATGAAGATAAGCTCAATTAGTTACCACTTAGTGGGCTTTTTCCTTAACACCAAACATTATCTAGTCATGGCCTTTGGATTTTTTCAATTCCTTTATTTCTATGTGCAATTTTTCTTAACATTTCTTAACAGGTTGTCAAGAAGTATCTGACTGCTTTTTGGTGTCAATATTTTTCATCTATATACCATTTAGAAGCTGTGACTGTATAGGTGTCTTATTGTGGATGTGGTCAATATAAGCTGAGGCTTCTGAGAAAAGAAAGCTCTCTCTTGAATATTTTTATTTTTCACACACTCATTCTTAATTTTCTATCTAGTTTTCTTTTTGTGCCACCCCCAGAACCATTGCTGTTTTATCTCTGCTCTTTCCTCCACAAAGTTTGCAGGTGACAGTATAGTGCTGCAGCAGAGACCAGAAAAATATTGTAATAAGGCTACTGATCTTCTGTTTAAGACTGATACCTATATTGGTCTCAACAGCTTTGGGAACATGTACCCAGAAGACACATTAAAAGGTGAAAAACCCAAATAAAAAAATAGTGTAAAATAATTTCTGAGAGTGACTTGAATTTGTGAAAATATCGTGGATGATTGTGCCCATATGAGAGGTGAGCTATTTTAATAATCCAGCAGGGAAAAAAGCATACTTCAAGTTTGAATTGCTAACAGAGTAAGCTAATGAAAGCAGTCAGCCAAATAAACACTATAAAAACATGTTTCCAGTCTTATAATTGAGAAATGATAATTTGTTTAAATGTGGGGGTTTTTTTCATTCATTTCTATTAGCATGATATGAATGGACATAATCTGTCAGAAATGCATCTGGAAAGGAAAATGCCATGGACATATATCATGCAGAAGTCTAACCAATAGTATTTATGTGGTCATCTTGAGAGCTTTTTGTGAGTTCACTAATAATATTAACCAGATAGTACTCTAAAAATAGAGAATTTAGAGAAATCAGACTGATGAACATCAGCTGAACATCTGAATGAGTATATGCTGCTCCAGTAGTTCTGAAGAAAAAGGTTACAAAAAATAAAGGGCTAGCTTTGATCAGCTGGGAGAAGAAGATTCAATCTTGAAGGGAAAGTTCTTGAATAAATCATGTACTATGAGTAGTTACAATCATAACAGAACAGGGAAGTGAGATCCCATTTGGGATGTTGAGTACATTTACGTGCATCAGATAAAATGAGGAGAATAAATGTGATTAAGAGTGGGATGGAGCAGTCAGGTGGGTAACGTTTTTCAAATTAAGTAGGAAATAGTGCTCTTTCAAGGGAGAAGAGAAAAGGAAATGTGCAGGAACCACAGAATAATAGTGGTGGGAAGGCAGATTAATTCGCTTACCCAATGTCCTGGCCTTGATAGTCTTATAAGCCCAAGTCATAAGCTGTAAGGATGCTACCAGGAGTGATCTCAGGTAGGTAAGTGGCAGCATAGGTCTTGGTGCAAAAATGAAAGCTCAGCTGGAGTTCCATTTGGTGCCTATAGATATCACTAACAGTCCAGATAGGTACAGAAAAATTAATAAAAACATAGAGCTGCAGAGTTGTAGGCAGGGCGACTTTTTCTTCATTGCCCATGAATGACGTTTTAAGGGGAACAACTGAACAGAAGTGGGGTTCTTTTCTTTCACTGGAGTTTTCACTCAGGTGATACCAAAATTGAAGGAACTTTCTCAGTGCTATGGAAAAGAAGAATTTTAGACTAAATTAGCCAATGATGGCAGCATAAATTTACAAATCAGTATTAAAGGCCTCAAATGGAAAAGAGTGAAGTTACTGTGCTGTAATCGTTGTAAAAAGAGTAAAACTGTATTGTAAACATGTAAGTAGTATAACCTAACACAGCAGATTAGATTTTAGATGATTAATGCAAATGATGGCCATGATGTCTTAGTTCACAACTGAAATAATGATTTAACTTGCATGACAGAATATAATTTCACAGGTTTAGAATATTGATATAGGAAAGTACAGTTCGATTTTTGAATGAAAAAGAAAGAAGATACTGCCTTTCATTTAAAAAAAAACCAAACCAAAACCAAAACATATGTGAAGGCATTCCAGTGATGTCATGGTTTAACCCCAGCTAGCAGCGAAGTCACACTCACTCACTTACTCATGCACTCACTCACTCCCCCTTGATGGGTTGTTGAAGAGAATTTGAAGAGTACAAGTTGGAAAACTCATTGGTCAAGATAAAGACATTTTAACAGGTAAAGGTAAAGATGTACATGCAACCTAAGAAAAACAAGGAATTAATTCACCACTTCACATCGGCAGGCAGGTGTTCAGCCATCTCTAGGAAAGCAGGGCTTCATCCTGTGTAGAGGTTACTTGGGAAAACAAACATCACTCTAGACATATTTACAGAACATCCCCTCCTTCCACTTTCTTTGCCTAGATTTTTATGCTGAGCATGGCACCATATGGTATGGGATAGCCCTTTGGTCAACCGGGGTCAGCTGTTCCAGCTGTGTCCCCTCCCAAGCCCTTGGGCACCTTCAGTCTCCACAGCAGTGGGGTGAGGAACAGAAAAGATCTTGATGCTGTGTAAGCACTGCTCAGCAATAACCAAAACACCCCTGTGTTACCAACACTGTTCCCATCACAAATCCAAAATACAGCTCCATAGTATTGTGAAGAAAATTTACTCTATCCCAGCCAAATCCAACACACTCAGAGGTTCATGACTATTTACTCAAGATATTTACTGTTGTGATCAGGGTCTCCTGTAGAAAATAAATGTTAGATATTTTGCCTTTTTAAGGGGAACTACCAACTGAAAAAAAGGATTTTTTTTTTCCAGTTGAAAACTGCCAGATCTTCAGTCATTACTTTGCAAAGAGCTAGAACAGATCGTTAAGGTGATGTGATGCAGTGTAAGACCAGTTTGGACTTGATTGTGGCTGACTGGGAAGACCTTACTGAGACAGTGAAAGTAGGTAGGTAAGAGTTAACATGAAATAATGCGTTTTAAAGTTCTTTACTCTTAAGATGAAGAAAGAGACTAATATGAGTTGTTTTTAGGAAGGCAGACTTCAATGAACTCAGGGAACCGATAGGTGAGAGACTATGGAAATTAAATTTAAAGGAACAAAGACCACAAAGTCTAATAGATTTTTAAAAGCCATTTACGGGTCACAAGTATAGAACTCAGTGCAAAGAAAGGCTAGAAAGCATGCGATGCCATGAGTTTAAATGGAATATGAACCCTTCAGCAACCTCACACACTAGAAGGGATTTCTCTGAAATTATTAAGGGTGAATATAAAAGAATAGCATGAACTTGTAGAGATGCAATCATAAAAGTATAAAATGACATACAGTTATTAGGAGGGAAAAATATTCTGTAAGCATACTGATATTTAGAAGAGTAAAGAAAAATCTCTACACAAAAGGATAGGATACCCAATAGTGGAATATCTTGAGAATGCTGGAGTGTTTAATGTATTTTTTATTATTCTTCAGTAAAATGTCTAATTGATTAATGCAATTAAGGCATATGGAAACAGAGGTAAGAACCATTGTAGTATAAGTAAAAAAAAGAGGAAAGTGATTTATGTGTCATTTTCAAATCTGCTCAGCCAAGTAAAATTCCCAGCAGGATATTCGTCAGACTGAATAAGACCATCTCTGAGCTGTTAGCATTTGCATCTGAGAATTCATGCACAATGGATGAAGTTCCAAAAGACTGTAAGAGGACAAAAATAGCACTAATTCTTGAAAACTAGGGGGAAGGAAGTAAACCAAGAGAATATATACAATTAAACAACTTAAATTCCTGTAAAAACAACAAAACAAACTCATTGAAAGCAGCAAGATGTAAAGTAACAGCCCTCACCAATTGGTCCATTACAGATCATGTCAAACCACATTATTTGTCTTTTTGACAGGGTAATGGGCTGATGGGCAAAGAAGGAGGAAATATGATTTATTTTGACTTCTGAAAGGCTTCAGGCACCATTGCACATAGTTTTATGCAGAAGCTAGGGATCAAGATGATCCCACTGTAAGGCTGCACAACTAGGTGCAAAAATAAAGTTCAGGAGAATGGTTTCAATGGCTTAGTGTCAAACTATAGGGATGTGTGAAGAAGGGTTGCACAAAAGCCTATCGTAGGCTGGACACCACTTAGAGCTATCCCTAGTGTTTTATATCAAGGACACACAGGGTGTTTTGTATACTTGCAAGCAATATAAATCTGGCTATAGGCACTAAGGATGGCAGGATTTGAATTCAAAGTGATATTGACTGACAGGAGTCAGTCAGGCTGAAATAATGATGTTTGAATTATATAATGAAGATTGAAAGGTTTTACACATCGGCAGAAAAAAATCAAGTGCAGAAACATAAGATGACAGCTGTATTAGCCTTAATTTTTCTGTGAAGCAATTGGTTTGCTGATTAGAAAGCAAATGTAACTTAAAATCATATAATTAATTTTTAAAGAAATCTTATTAGTTGGATGATATTCATGGTTGGAGAGAGGTATCTCCCCATGCCCAGGCTTTTAATCAGATGTATCTCTTCTCTTCTCTTTTCTGCTCTGCTCTGTTTTCTCATTTAGCAGTGGATAATCCATTTCTGCTGTTGTCATCCGATGTATATCATAAGTTTATTTAGCTTTTCTCCAAAACTGTGAAGTGAAATCTTTTAGTCTTGGATGGCCCTTCTGGTAGAAGAGTAGTTTGTGTCAGAAATCCAACACTGTATTTACAGTTTGCTTGAACCTAAGGCTGCCTAACTGGTGATACTTGTGAAGTACTGCTGTGAATATTGCTGCTTTCTGTCTCTTGGATAGTGGGGCCACTCCCTTGTAGAACATGTACTGGAACAAATTGGTCTTGAGTGATCATTTCTTTGGACATAGAAAGGATTAGCAATTGTTTGAGATCCTTTATAGGGGCTCACCCCCCTATAAAATTCCAGATCACTGCCCCTTAAAATTTATTTGTATAAACAAAAGCAAACAAACAAACATCTCTATATCTAAGTAATTATCCATATAATTTATGGATGTTTACAATTTCTAGACATACATGTGTTTACATTTTCATTTATTTGGCAGTGCTTAAAATTGAGGAATGTGGTATCTCTAAATATCTGAACTGTTGGAAATCTAGAGCGAGAAGTCCTCAGCAACACTTACCAAATTAATGAAATTTAAGATTATCTGGAAAAATGTGTAAGGTTTGAGATCTATTGCACTGTGGTGGTCACTCTTAAATTAGACTAGACAGAGTATTAATAAAAGCATTTTAGCAAAGTGTCGAATGCATCAGTGTTAGGTCCATAACACATAAAGACGTAAGGCAAGACTCTTCAGTGAGAGAGTAGGAGGGAGCTATGGAGTTACCCAGCTGTCCTGAGAGGAATGAAAGTGGGTCTGCACCATAGATAAGCTTTCACAGAAGAAGACTGCCTGCCTGTGATCTGAGACTAGCAGACTTCAAATTAAGCTAGATTTTTATCTATTTCTTGAATTAAATGCCTGGTCTTGTCTTCATTTTTTAAGAATGCTGTCATGTATTTAAACATGAGGCCTCTGCTATCATAAGCATTTTTACTACTTGAGTTGATGTTCTAGTGGGATTTCTTCCTGGAAAAATTAGATGACTCCACTTTGAGTCCCACAAGAGCCTGAGGAGCGTAAAATACTTAGTGTGAGTATGATTAGCTCTGTATACAATGACACAAAGATAAAGGTGAACTGTACACAAATTATTTAAATTGTTTTAAGGTAAGTATGAGGTATTAGCTTTTTCTTAGAGATTGCATTTACATAATTTGTCTTGATTATGAATGTTCATAAAAGGCTCTGGGAAATGGTACTGAACCCTCTTCAGAAGTGTTTGCATTACCTTAATATTGGAGGTGTCGTAGACAGTGTGGGGGTGTTCAAAAAAGTATAGTCTAGACAAGGATTCAGTGAGGTGGGTTATATTTTTTTTTAGCTTTTATTGAGGTTTTTAGATTACAAATATCTATTATAATCATCTATAAAGATTGGCTTATCCAAATAATGAACTATTTCTTTATTTCATATTCATAGTTAATCCAAATGGAACAATACTGAATTGTGATTGTATGAAGTACATGCATTTGTAGCTATGACTGAATGGCATGCATGAAGTCTGTTTTGTCCCATTGATTCTTGTTGTGAACATGTCTTAGCTAAGTTGCCAATGGCAGATTTTTAAATGAACAAGACTGTTCCTTAAATAATGATACCAGTAGTGGGATCACACATCATGGTAATGTCTTAATTCTGATATTCTTTTTACACCTAACTTCTGTGTATAGCTACTAATATTTTTTTCTGTGTTGTTTTACATTTAACTATGAAGTTGAAACTAGTTAAATAAAAAAAGAAAGCTGGTAAATGATCTATAGACTACTTTAATTAGTAAGGTCTCTGAGGCACAAGCTTAACATTTGACAGATCAGTGACTTTTCTGATTTTTAGAATATTACATGTACAGAAAACCATGGTCCATTTGCTACTTTTCTTTTTGCTTTATCATCTCACTGAGATTGCATTGAAGTATCTGAAGAGAAAATAATTTTGGTTTCCTTACAAGGAAAATATTCTATATATAAACATATGTAACCTAAAGGAAACTATATTGGTTGATAAATACTTATGAAAAAGATTAGCTACCTACCTAATTAGCTGCCTGCTTCATAAGAAGAGTCAGATATTCTATGTCCTTAGTGGCTATAACCAGATAATCTACAGTGTGGAAGACATTTTGAGTGTGTCTTTATATGAGTGTCTTTTCACTCCTGTTGCAGGCTAATTACTTATTCAGCATGTAGGTTACTCTCCAGTGACCATCCCACTGGCTGCATAGTGCCCATCACACCTCTGGCACCCTGAGCAATTCCAATGATCAAGGTTCTTAATTGCTAGATGATGTCATGCCAAAGCACCTATGATCTCAAAGTGGGTCTTCTACATCTTATGCAAAGGCTCCATCTGAAAGGTTAGTAGAGACATGCACTGTTAGTATGAAGATCTAGACTGTGAATCCCTTGTAGATACATAGGGATTTCATGCACAAAAGAGTAGGGTTTAAAAGACGAGACTTTCTTTAGGACAGCTACTCACTGCTCTAAATTCAAGCAGCTGTTCATGCACTCTGCAGGGAGCTCTGGACTCTGTTCTCCTTACAGGTGACTTGCTGCACTGAAGCCCTTTCTCGGAATCTAACCCTAATCCCCTTTTCCTGATATAATATAGTAATCATTTAAAAGGAGATAGTAGAAGCACAGCATCAGCAAGGCCACCCCACTGCCTGAAACCATTTCTAACAGTCTTTTAAAAGTTGACAGGAATTTACATCAGCAGTTATCAATAGCTCAGATGGTACTATTAAAAAAAGTAAAGTGACAAGGAATCATAAAATACTCCATGGAATTTACCAGTGAAAGCATTTTTAGCTCTTTAGGCTTAAATTGGACTGAGCATTAGGAAAACTATGGAAAAAAAAGTCCATAAAGTTGAGTACATAAAAATTTTCAAGTGTATTTGTAGTAATACTATTAATAATGCAGTATATGTGCACTATATATGATTATGTATGAAAAAAATGAATAAGTTAAAGTTATTACTTAGGAAATTAATTTGTGCCGCACTTATGGATATCTTGCAAATTCAGCATCAAAATGAAGACATCTGTTATCTCTCTAAATTTTAATCTAGTTGTTGGATTTCGCAAATTCAATCTAGTCCTGGCACTTCTCTCAATGCAGACAATTCTGTTCCTATTCCTTTGAGTGAAAGAAGTGGTTGATTGTGTTATCCATATGAGCGACAGGCTGAGCAACAAAGATTAAAGGGCACATGATTGTGTTCTTGCCAATGACAACAAAAGAATAGTGGCATGTTGCCACCTTCCATCATTAAAAGCCTGCCCTTGCTTCTCCCCTCTGCAGTTTTGAAAGTGGAATTTTAACTTTGGTTAAAACAAAGTAACTTTGTGGACTCATTCGGTAATACCATATAATAATGGATAATACATTCTAGAAGTTGCATTATTTTCTTTCCCTCAAATTAATTATATTTTCTTATGGTTTTTAATCAGTTTAAATGGAATCTTCTGTTGATAAGAAATTGAGTGGCTCTAACTAGAATGTAGTGAAATGAGGGCATGATTGGCTTCTGTAGTCTGACCAAAGCAGGTGGAATTTTTTTAAGTTCTTTGGAGGCTACAGAAGGTAAAAGACTCTAAGTCTGTATGTACAACATACATTGATACTTTCAATAATTCTGCCTCTTAACAGAATTAATTCCTTTGAATTCTCTCATGCAGTACTTACTGAGTTATTTCCACAGTTTATGAGATGGGACATAGCAGATTAGGGTGTTCTTGGCATGAAATTATTTACACGTTCCCAGTGTGATATGGGCTTTGTAAAGTTCGTTAGGAGAAAGGTGTCATGTTGATATCAGATTAATATCTTCTGATGATCCAAGTGCCACACTGTGAAATGAGTTGATATTTTTGTTTGTTATAAATAAAGGTTTGTGTGTTTAGTTAAAAATTTTGTGTTGCATAATGAAAGAACTTTCTTCTTTCTAAGGGTTTTATTTTATTGTGCTATTCTTGATTGATATTGGTTTGTGTGATATTTATCTAAACTCTCCTTAGAAATTAAATTTTAGATGAATTCACTCATTTTTTCTGTTGTTTATTTATAAGCATCCTAATTTGCATATCCGTGTCAGTCAGGGTTAGCCAAGCAACTGCCAAATTTTCTGACTTGTTATTCATGATTGTCTATGATATTGGCAACTCAAATCATAAGATGTCATTTTTGTTTCCTAATTAAATGTCTCAGAAGTAACAAGTAGTTGCTGCCCACAAATTAGTTTGCTCACACATGCTTTACTGTGCTTGTGATTAGAGGACATGTCATACATACAAATATCCATTCTAATAAGAAAGCCTTCATGAAAAGCATCATAAACATTGAACCAAGAGATGAAAGCTTGACTGAGCAAAACATCTGTTGATGAGTGCCTTTTAGGTGCTTGAAAAATATTTGACTGAACCAAGCATCCACTGTGAGATCTAATTTGCAAGAAATGCTGTAAAATGTAAATAAGGCTGCAGTTTAATAAGGAGCTTGCAAAAGGACTGTTCTTCAGTAGTGATTAGAGTGAATAGACTAGATAGGCCTATATTCAGGAATCTCAGCAAAGTAAAAGCCTCAGTTAAATATTTATTTTCCCATGAGATTTTTTTGCATGAGTTACTGTTTGCCTTTGAAAGCCTCAAATTCTAAAATACATGTCTATCCAGCTGGATTTGTGCTCTTTCTCTTCTCTTTTCTGATTAGATGAGGGAGTGGTCCTTAATACCTAACAACTTGTGTTAATTTTGGTAAATAATTCCATTGCACATTTTATTTAAGTAATTTGGAGATTTTAAAGAAAACTAGAATCCAACAATGTTAAGGTAAATTGTATCCTATAACGTCTTGTAGTTGAATAGACAAAAGAATACAGTTACTCAGTATCTCTCATCTACATATGTCTGTTTTGTTATTCCATGTGCAGGGCAGTTAAGTGATGACATCAATCATTCTCTAAGAGAGACAATCATGGCATTAGCAGTTAGAAGCACCAGGTGGGGGAGGCAGCTCTCAGGCACCCAGCTGGGGTGAGAAAGGGTTGAAGCGCTGAGGTAGGAGATTTGCGGATTGTCTCAGGAAGTTCAAACCCATATCTTCCCTCTTAGGATAAGACTCACAACACCCTTCTGGCAGTGATTGGACCTGTGTTCCATCATAGCCACCTAATCCCTGACACTGGGTCAGAATTATCTTGCTGATCAATGACTTGCATTAGGAATCCTTAAATTAGCAGTTTTGTGCCAACACCAAAGTTTAGGAATATAGCATGTTTCAGAATATATCTTTATAGCTTCTCAAGACACCATTCCCACAGCTACTTCCTCTGATTCACTAGGTAGCAGAACTTCATCAGGGTAACTTGTACCTTCCTCTAAGAAAGGGATTATTAATGCAAAAAATGCAGAAATTGCATACATAAATGATACATATTTCTATTTTATGTTTGAAATCTCTGAAAATCTGATGCTGAGTTTCAGTAGAGAAGTTTCAGAAGTTTCAGCTTCGGTAGAGAAGCTGAATCATGTTATTGAAATAAGACTTGATTCATTTGGCATCCGCTGATCAAATTTTTTAAAAAATGGAAACAAATAGTAACTTACGTCAATGAATGTTATTTCCATTCATTTGTGTTTAGTGAGAATTTTGGATAAAGTGCAGCTAAAAGCTGATCTTCTTGAATGGAAACCATTGACTTGGTCCCTAGAAAGGAGAAACAGAGGAAGGAGGATCTTTTAAAGTGACAGCTGATTTCTCTAATCTGTTAATGATTCCCTTGGAGAGTTTTTGAAAGCATCCTGGAGGTAAATGAATAAAAATTGCAACATCAATAGTTTTCTCTGGGAAGGCACTATTGCTGCAAAATTCCTTGTTCCAGCCAGAAAGGGAAGTAAAATTTGCAAGCACTATTACTCCCTACTACCTGAGACCACATTATGTGGACCACATTAGCTGAGAGTGCATGCCCACATCCCTATGTAATGAGCTCATTTGTCAGTAATTACTTCATTGCCAGTCCATTCAAGTTTACAGCAGAAGTAAATAAGCAGATGTGATATCTGTGCTTTATTCAAGCTTGCAACTAGAGGCCACCCTGCTAAGCATCTTAAATGGAGCTGAGAGAACCAGTGGGAGGGTAACAAAATGTGTAATTCTGATATAAAGAAAAAGTAAAATTCTTTTTCACATTCAAATGTATTACAAAGCATTTGTAAGATTTTTTTTAAGACCCCTGCTAAATTCTAAATGATCAAAAGCTGTAAGAATGCAAGGAATGAGATCTTTGGAGAAAGGTGGCGAAAAACCAAAACAAAACAAGGTATGTCTTTGTAGAATACATTCTGGGATACTTAACCTCTGGAAGGCAAAATATTCAGACATTTTCATTTGCTGGAAAAACAAGATTTTCTAACTTGGTTTAAGAAGACTTTGCAAGCAAGTTGCCTTTCAGAACTGTCTGTTCCTACAGCAGCAGGTTTCCTGCTTGCAGGGAAAAAAATTATACCATTAAGCAAGAGAGAAATTCTCCAGTTTTTCAGAATCTCGGCTGAGAGGAAAGCTCAATTATCCGTCCCTGCAATGGTGGAGCAAGGCAGGAAGTTACAGGTGCAAGAGAAGCAGAGGCTGACCACAGTGCAACTGCTGTAGAGGAAGGAGAAACAAAGTACACGTGGTCATAGTTTTGTTGCCTTCTCTTTCCTTACCTCCCTTTCATTACCTCAATGTGTTTGCAAGGCTTGACTTCATGACCACTTCTATACTGCCAAATGCAGCCAACTCTCATTGAAAATGTCTGAGATAATGGAAAGGATGTGATGGGCCCAACAACATGATGTTTTAATGCAGTGAAATTAAGGTAGGTATGGTGATTCATAAAAGTTAATAGAAGGAAAGAAAAGGGTTCAAAATCTACAAAGATAGCCTGGGGGATGGTTAGGCCTAATGGAGCCAAACTTGCTGCCTGACTATATTGCTTGCTGTTTATGACCATGGTATTGCAATGTGCAGAACAGCACCCCGGTGTACTTGTAAAAATATCTATTGGTTTTCTTAGCATTTTTTTCTCAGTAGCGTTTCTGTATCTATAGGTGGAAGTCAGCAAAACTATAGTATAGCATATTCCACTAATGTACTCCACTAAGTTTACTTTTAGACTCATAACAAATAGCTGTAGAACTGTGGTATAAGCTGAAAAAAGCTGGAATGAGATTCAAAAGTCAATGGATATGCATATTTTCTAAGTTTAATAAATAGATAATTGCCACATCTTGCTTTTATTCATCTTCATGAAAGGTATTGCAGTCTAAAACATCATCTGCAAATCTCTCAGGGAAATGAATTGTCCCCTTAATCTCATCTTGTTCATCAGAATTTGCTCTGTGGATTTATTACAGATTTTTCCAGCATTAACAATGAAACAATTGTATGGTAGATTTTTTTTTTCTGGGGCTTCTGCATGATGTTTATGCAAGAAAATCACCTTGAATTATGATAGCATGTGAGTAAGCTACACATGAATAATATTATTTTCAGCATCTTTTTCAGAACTTGCAGATGTCTATCTGTCAGTGCTCTGCAGTCTGTTCTACAGCAGAAGTTGGAGACATTTGAATGCCCAATTTAAAATATTTTCATGCTGAGATTGACAAGACTAGTTTTAAAGATCAGCTGAAATGTTCTGTATCGACCCAGAAATCTGCTTGGGCTATGAGACTATGCAGAACTGCATAATTGAAATATATATTCTTACACAAGTGGTTTTTTGTGTACTTGTATTTGGTGCCATAACAGGTCCATGTAGCTTGACCTGGTTTTAGTGGGCCTCAATGAAATCCACGTAGAGATTCCTTGTCATTTTCAGCTAGCAACTTGAATTTAAAACTTATGTAGACTATAATAACTATTTTCCTTTTTTAATTCAACACAGACAGTAAGCGGGAGAACTTGTTTGTGCTTTTAACTGTGAGAGGACAGTCATAGCATTAATCTATAAACCACCTATCCATAATTTTTGTTCTAAAATATAGATCATATTATTAAACAGCTTGTTTATGATCTAATTTCCAAGCTCTAACTCAACAGATTACTGCACTTTTACGAAGTTATCAGTAAATTTAAAATGTATTTTAAATATGCAAGTTCTGAGTTGCCCTGGGATTTTAATATTCATATTGAGACCCAAAATGAAAATTATTTCAAATACTTAATTTAGATCTATGAATATTTTAAAAGACTAATTTAATGTGTAGGATGTAACCCAGTGCCTAAAGACTGTTTGCAAATCAGTGAAGTTAAAATAAGCGGTCTCTGTATTTTCATTTGAAGCTATTTTAAAGCGTAGGTAATTTCTTGTAAGTACTACATGGAGCTTTTTAGCTTATGTTTTGTTAATTATGGCATATGTATATATTTAAGTAATACAAGTTACTTAGCTTTTATTATTTTCTTCATAGAGTAAATGAATGAATCATGGCATATGTCTACATTAAGCACTGGTATGCTGTTTCAACCAAAGATGAGCACAAAAGCATAGACAATACCCATATAAAATATTATAAATAATCATCCCTAAAAAAAAGAAATTAAATGTTTATTGACATTAACATGTTAGGAAAAGCCACAAGAATAGGGGAAATTATTTTAGAATTTTACTATGAAAGCCTCAATCATTCTTCCAGGTTGCTACTCATGCTGTCAATAAATTCATATTTATCTGTCACAGAAATTGTTAATATTACAGTTCCAAGATTTTCTTTCAGAAAAGTGATATATAATTACTATGACTGATACACTCATTTCATGTCATAAGAAACAGAAATCTGTAGCAAGAGTTCTGAATTGCAAATATTACAGAAACCATTACAAATTACAATTACAATAAATATACAAACACAAGTATTTGACTTTTTTTTTTTTTTTTTAATCCACAACTGGCAAATGCTATAAATCATGATGGCATCCATGTAATACTGTGGACACAAGGAAGGAAATAATGATCAGCCACGTGACATCAGCTCTTTCAGTGGCTGAACAGAAAAATTGCTGTATGATATTTCTATAAACTTGACCATGCATGTGACAGCAGTGTGCTGAATACAGCTGTTGTACTGTCTGGCTTTCCTCCCTTGGTCCAGTAAATGCTATCCCAGGAAACACATGGGCATGAAAAGCACCAGCACGTGGTTATGGTGGTGAAAACTGTTATCACACACATCACCCAGGAGGATGTTCTGAGCTAACTCACCCTACCCTAGCAACTCCTTTTTTTGGGTATAAACTGAACCCGACCATTTTCTATTGTGTTTATTTTGTTCTTAGTTGAAAAGATCTGAAACCATGAGAGTACTGCATTTTTGAAGTATGAAATTGAAAATATTAATTCAAACTGTCCTATGGTAGGCATTTCAAAATGAAGCAGCTTTCCAAAACTCTTGCATCATACTACCAACCCGACGTGGAAGTGGCATATGTCATAACATATTTAAAATGCAACTAGATGCTGATGATTGGCATTTCAATATCAAATCCTCTTTTCTGGAGGAAAGCATGTCTTCAAAACTGTGTTCTAAAGAGTGGCATACTGCATATTCATGCTGCAATTGAAAAAAAACCCCCAAAACCCAAGAGATAGCTAGCCAACTTTGTCTTCTAAAATAACAATGCTAAAATATTTAGTAATTTGTTTAATTAGCTTTGAGATATAAAAAAGAGTAAACTAATAGCTACAACATAAAATTTATTCCATTTTCAAATTCCAACTAACCATTTCAAACACAAGCACTTTAAACCTTGATAGTGTCGTATTAAACTCTGATTTCCTCTGACTATGTGCTTCTACACTAATATGAGAAAACATGGAGTGTAGCAAAGTTAATTGAATGAGTATTGGCTATTTTCTTGGTATGAACTGAAAAGTATCCATAAGTACATGTATTAATTTTTTTTACTCTAACTATTCAGATAACTACCAGGGCAGCCTATGAGTAAGCCAAACACAGTACAAATCTTAGTTTATGAGCAGATTTGTCTGTTTGCCTTCTTCTTTTAATTTGCATCAAATCTTCTTGTATCTCATCATATTCAGAGTGCCCTGTTCCAAAATTACA
The DNA here is from genome assembly GCA_013396735.1 of Grallaria varia. NCBI lineage: Eukaryota > Metazoa > Chordata > Aves > Passeriformes > Formicariidae > Grallaria > Grallaria varia. Next base: position 340,688 of record VWZG01001692.1, read on the forward strand.
ACAATTGAAATATTGTCATTTTTTATTGTGATAAATAAGTATCACAGCCCTCCACCATAAAGCAATTTCAAGGAAAATCTACCTACCCATATTTTTCCTTACTCCCTAGACTTTTCTCAAACCAGCTGACTAGAAGTGGTTTCCATTTAAGATTCATTACATCTAGCAGAATTTATCACTTTACTTAGGGGTCCTAAAAGTGGGGACTCTTGTCTTTTGAATATTTACTAGTACAAGACTTTGTAGACTTCTGGTGTCTCCCTCTTATCTGTCTCTTCAAAAATGTACTTCCTTTCTTTGTTACATTTGTCTCTTGTAGCATTCAAATTTTTCATCTGAAATGCTTCTTTCATTGAATTTTGAAAAAGTTCTTTGCACCAGCCTGAAATAATACAACATGCTGTAACTGAAATGTCTGTGCTCTTCATCTGTGATCATCTGTTCCAATACACCGTGTGTACTGGTGGAATTTAAGCTTAAGCACCACAGTTTCATCCACTGTTGAGAACTGCCCTTTCTGAGCAGCTCAGCATCTTCCCTCCATCAAAGATTGAGTGGGAACCAAAAACTAGGCAGTCCTCTCAGCATCTGAATCCTTTCAGGAACTCACATACCAAAGGAGCTTCTGGAGCAATTCCAACAAACATAACGAATCAGGCTTCTCAGAAAACTTAGTTGAAAATATCTCTTCTTCCTGAAGGGAGCTAGAAGGGAAGAAAAATTCTTTTTGCGATAACCTAGAAGGGTTATCCATCCAGCTTGTGTAATTCTGATTCAATGGTGTGTTTAAAAGAAGTAAAATCCATGAGTTCCATAGCAGTCTCTTAACAGCAGGCTCCATCCTGCCCCATCTCAAACCTGAAAGCAGTTCAAAGCTTTGGGTAGCAAGAATACAACAAAGAAAGTAACATTACAGCACAGAAATGTCCAGAATAATAAGTGAAGGTGCAAAATCTGACTATTGTGCTCTAAGACTGACATGATTTTACTTTTAGCAGTCAAGTAAGTGTAAGTCTTCTTGAGCAGTCTTTTGCAGTCATGCAAAGTTCATTGAAATAAAGGATGTGAATCTATATTTTCAAGAGAACATTATGCAGATTAAAAGGCCCTGAGCTCGAGCAGTGGGATTTCAGATGTCTGTTAGTTGAGTTTAGACATTTGTCTGCTTAACATGCTGGCTGTTTTCAATCTTATTCTGAGATATCTCCCTTTACAGTGACAATGCAGATCATTCTCAGGAGACATTGTATCATGTTACATTATCATGTAACGTCTAGGCCTCTAACTTCTTTCTGTGGATCAGTCTTACACTGATCAAATCTTCTCTGACCTTTTTTATGTGAATGATTTTACTCAAAATTAAAGTTAAGCATCATTCTGAAAGGAACAGTATCACTTTTTGCCATGTTTCAAGTATATTCTGTCATTGTATTTGATGATCAGTCTAAGCAACTGGGTCTTTCTAAAAACAAACGCGCATCATTATAGGGCGACACAGCCTGTGTTGAACAGAAGTGCAATCACACTGCTGTCAGAGATGTTGAGCTGTGGTCTAAATGAAGTGTCACTGAAGTACCTTAGTAACGAATCCTATTCTTGCTTTGTTTTCTACTGAGAATGCATTTGTGAGGAGGGGAAACTGTACCGTTATCCAGAAAAAATTTTTTTTTCTGAGTTTATGGGTTTTGGGCTTTCTGACCTTATTGTTAAGGGTTTGAGAACATGACCAATGTGTTCTTCGCAACTCTGTCAGATGTGCTTATGCTGATCACTCAAAAACCAACGGAGAGAACTCTAGTTCATAGAATAATAGAATCATAGAATGGCCTGTTTTGGAAGTGAACCTTAAAAAGCATCTAGTTCCAAGCCCCTTGCCATGGGCAGGGACACCTTTCACTGGACCAGATTACTCAGAGCTCCATCCAGCCTGGCCTTGAACACTTCCAGGGATGGGGCATCCACAGCTTCTCTAGGGAACCTACCTGTTCCAGTGCCTCACCACTCTCTCAGTAAATAATTCTTCCTAATACCTAATCTAAGCTTACTCTCTTTCGGTTTGAAGCCATTTCTGCTCTTGTCCTGTCACTACATGCTCTTGTAAAAAGTCCCTCTCCAGCTTTCCTTTAGGCTGTCTTCATGTGCTGGGAGGCCACAATTAGGTCCGCCCAAAGCCTTCTTGTTTGCAGGCTGAACAACCCAAATTCTCTTAGCCCATCCTCATAGGAGAGGTGCTCCATCCCTCTAATCATCTTGATGACCCTCCTCTGGACTCACTCCAACAGGTCAATGTCCTTGCTATGCTGGGGACCCCAGAACTGGATGCAGTGCTTCAGGTGGGGTCTCACCAGAGCAGAGCAGAGGAGCAGAATCACCTTCATTGACCTGCTGGCCACGCTGCTTTTGGTGCAGCCCAGGATACAACTGCCTTTCTGGGCGGCAAGTGCACATTGCTGGGTCATGTCTAGCCTCTCATCCACCAGCACCCCCAAGTCCTTCTCCTCAGGAGTGCTTTCCATCTGTTCATCCCCCTGTGCTCATCAGCCTGTAGTGATACCAGGGGTTGGCCTTACCCAGGTGCAGCACCTTGTGCTTGGTCTTATTAAAGCTCATGAGATTCTCATAGGTCCACTTCTTCAGCTTGTCCAGGTCCCTCTGAATGGCATCCCATCCTTCAGGTGTGTCAGCTGCATCTCTCAGCTTGGTGTCATCTGCGAATTTGAGGGGGCACTCAATCCCCTCATCTATGTAATTGATGAAGATATCAATAACGGTGGTCCCAATACAGACCCCTGAGGGACAGCACTTGTCACTGATGTCCATCAGGACTCAGAGCTGTTGACCACTACCCTCTAGATGCAATTAGTTACTATCAAATCTAGTTACTGTCTAGTTACTATCAAATGCAGTACAGATTTGCCATAGATTTCTAAAGTCAATTACTTGAGCCTATATGGATTATTAGTTAAGCTCAGCACCTTTTTGAATCCTCTGAAATATGCCAGACCTCTCGCAATCCTATGATTAAAGAACTAATGTATTGAAATTAATCTTTAATTTACACTACATTTTACCTGAAAAATGTTTATTGTAATACAGTAAAGACTTGTTTGGGTATCTTACAGGGTTACCAGAAAGTATATAATTGTTTCAGCAAGCAATTTGGGACATTGGAGTATTCATGGAAGTATCACCAGGGTAATGATTTATTTTCCACTTAAATGTATTACCTCATTTGCAAGCCTTTGTCTTCACTGTGACCTTGTAAAAAACATGGTTAAGTGCTGTCTGTTTTCAGTCCAGGCAGTTCTTTGAAGAGTAAAAGCAAGTGTTTTATTTGTACCGTGCTATTTATTAATCTGCTGTGTTGCTGTGTCAAACAAACTTTCTTAAGTTTGATACATGGCATGGTTTAATCCCAGCTGGCAACTTGGCCCCACACAGCTACTCACTCCCCTCCTGTGGGATGGGGGAGAGAATCAGAAGACTAAAAGAGAAAAAACTCATGGGTTGAGATAAAGACAGTTTAACAGGTAAAGCAAAAGCCACACATGCAAGCAAAGCAAAACGAAACAAGGAATTTATTCACCATCTCCCGTGGGCAGGCAGATGTTCAGCTGTCTCCAGGAAAGCAGGGCTTCATCGTGCATAATGGTGACTTGGGATGACAAGTCATCATTCCGAATGTCCCTCCCTTCCTCCTTCTTCCCCCAGCCTTATATGCAGAACATGACACCATATGGTGTGGGATATCCCTTTGGTCAACTGGGGTCAGCTGTCCTGGCTGTGTCCCCTCCCATCTTCTTGTGCGCCCCCAGCCTCCTTGCTGGTGGAATGGGGTAGGGTGAGGAGCAAAAAGGCCTTGGCTCTGTGTAAGCACTGCTCAGCAATAGCTAAAACATCATGTCATCTATCTTGTTGCCATCAGAAATTCAAAATATAGCCCCATACCAGCTACTATGAAAAAAAAGAAACTATCCCATCCAAACCCAGCACAGTATGTTAACTACAACACCCAAATCCCAATTTCACTGTATTTGTTATGCCTCCCTTCAAGAACTATAAATTTTTTTCCAGGATCTTTCTTGCTGCAAAGTCAGAGTTGCCAGATAATTTTTTGGAGTTTTTTCCTACTTTTTTTATTAAATTGGACCAGGATTTGGCATCCTAGATTCCTGTCTTCTGAGGCTCCATTCCCTCAAACGAGTCTTACTGCCAAAACAGGACAATGCAATGATAAAGCCAAAGCCAGGAAGGTTGTACTGGCAAGGCATTAAAAAAATCAACAACATCACAGCTTCAAGAAATAAGACCTGAAATACTTATTCAGACAAGCCTGCCAACTTTTGAATTCTTACTCCTCAATCAGTATTGTGTAGGTATAGGTGGCACATACCCAGGAGTACTGACTTTTGTAGGACCAGAGTAGGCAAATGCAGATGTAAGCCTGATGTCCAAACACTCAGTAAAGCACCTACAATTTCTGAGCATTACATAAATATCCTGCTTCTAATGAGCTCCATATTTAAAAAAAGATTTATGTTCAGAAGGCTGAACATTTTCATGCAGGCAGCAAACACACACAGAGTGATCTTTGCTACAAAGTTAGAAGTGCTTAAAATAGACTGTGGTTTTTTTCAGATACAATTTTGAGACACTATAAATGCAGAGAAATGGACTACATTTTCTTAGAAATAGTTTCAATTTTATTTGTGCTCTGCTGAACTGCTTTATTTTCCTCAGTTTTCCTCAGTTTTTAGTTTCTGTTTGAAACTCAGCCCTTTGGTATCATACACAACCTCCCAGAAGATCATTGTTTTTCTTTTGCAGTAATTTTCAGTGATGCATAATGTCAATTTAATTTTTTTCATTAAAAAAGAAAGAATTTATAACACTGACTTAGTGAGAATGCTTTATTTTTTTATTTAATTTTTTTTTTTTAGTAGAAAGGTAAAACATAAGTTTAGTGACAGATCAAATAAGTGATCAAAGAGAAGCTCTGGAAAGATTCAACATTGCTGGAAAAATAAAGATATGCATCATACAATTAAGAATAATTTGGCAGAGTTCCAAGATACTGTGAGGCCTCTGATAAATATGGGAACAGTCTCTTGTACTGGATTTTTCAAATAATTTAAATAAAAGCATCAGTAATCTGTCAATGTTGTCCCATTCAAAAAAAACCTAATAAATACGTTAAAATGACAGATTAGAGGCTAAAATTGCATTTCAGATCAAAATATGTTCTTGGTTACAGCTGAGTTAATATTGTTGAAGTAATTCTACTGAAAGCAGCTATAAAGAGGTTTCACAAGATAGTTGCATCAGTTGTAAAATAATGTGAGACTGTATATCAAGTGTCAGTATCTCTCCCTCAGCATCACAGTGGGGAAGAGAGGTGAGCAAAATCTTGTCTACATAAATGGTAAAATAGGCATAAAACCACATTGCAAAGTGGAAGTTCAGGGATTCAACTAATGGAACAAATTCTGTATGAGAAAATTTTTCTGTCTTGTTTGAGATACATTTATATATCAATATATATTGATACGTATTTAAAAAATCATCAGAGGACTTAATGTTCCACTTCCATCCCAATTATTCTGTGGAAGCTGAGTGTGTTTCTGGTACAGAGCAGCCTAGGAGACAGAGTCAGGGAGCAGAATCAGGGTCTCATTGTGGTAAACAACCAACAGATGAATCAAGCTGACAATTGAGAGGCGACTATTTGCATTTGAAAAAAAGAGTGAAATGAATTTGCTACACTGGGGTCTTAATCCTTCTACTTCTAATCCTGTAGGTAGCTTAATTGAAGTCAATGGCATCACTTGCCTAGTAAAAGAAGCAGGATATAGTTCTTCCTCAGTGTTGTGCCTTAATTAAGATAGGGGCAGAATGCACTAAAGGAGACATATAACAGGTTTGCCTTCAAGTCCTTTGTGTCTGCCTGAGAGGAAGAAGGATGCTCAGAATTGCTGTTTTTCCTTTCAAAGGGCAGATTGTGCATGCTGTTCTTTTTACATTTCTGTCTTTCATGAGGGAATGATGAAAGACTGCATTTTCCTCTGCAAAGCTTGTTTGCACAGGAAAATTCACTAGTGCCTTTATAACAGGGTATAATCAGACCAGTGTAACAACCCATTGCTAATACTGTTATGCCAGTATAGTTACACTATAAATTTCTCCATTTTAGACAGCACTTTTGTCTTGAAAGTATGAGCATATGACATGTCGCTGCACTTCTATGCCTACAGAAGTTCTCACCCACTGCCCAGGATTATTTCCTATGTAGTTTTAGTGTCTTCCTGCATATTGGTTGATGTTCTCATTGAAGAAATATTCAATTTTATATTTACATAAAGAGCTCCAACAATTGCCATAAAATCCCCTCTGGTTTGGCTTATCACAGGCACCCACAATGCCTCCTGTCAATATAATTCAGGGAGTAATCCCCATCCAACAGGGAATATGGAGCTGCATATGTCCACCATATAATCTGGGCAATTATATGATCAGCTTTGACCTCTCTCCACTGTGTTGCTTGTAAGACCTTTGCTCCCTTATCTCCAAAGCCACCACTTCCCTTTTGGCTAAGGACCAGACCTAACTCAAGCCTTTTTGGCACTGCTGACAAATTTTGCAGAGAAGCAGGTTTCTAGGAAGCTGGTGGGATCCCATGGGGATAAGAGAGGGTGGAGGAAGATCTGTAGAGCTCTAAGGAAACTATCGGAGGAGGATGAAGCTTCTTCCCCAACAGGAAACTACAGATAGAACAAATATATATCAAGAGAAAAGGGGTATGAGATGATATTGAAAAGGTAGAACTCCCTTATGCCTCTCCAAGGCCACTGCTCCCTTTCAGAACTTTCTCATTCCTGTGGTGGCCTGGACAACCATGTTGCTTATAGCTTTTCATGCTCCAGAGTTTCTCAAGTTTTTCTCAAAGAAAAAGCAAAAGAGGCAAGGCTATCCCTTTGAAGAAGGAAAGGATGTAAAGCACAACAAAGTCAGTGACACCATGTAACTCTAAGTATATGTTGCTTGGGAGGAATAGAACACTGTATGGGAAAAGACACAATTTTTCAGGGTGAACCATCTCCACTGCCAGCTCAAGAACAGAAAAAAAGAGTCCAGCTTGCCATAAAATACCTGCAGGATAATATACCTTGGAAAGAAGCACTATGGAACATGACCTAGGGGTCCTGATGGACAACAAATTGTCCGTGAGCCATCAGTGTGTCCCTGTGGCCAAGAAGGCTGGTGGTATCCTGGCGTACATTAGGAAAAGCCTTTCCAGCAGGTAGAGGGAGGGGATCCTGCTGCTCTGCTGAGCCCTGGTGAGGCCACATGTGGAGTACTCTGTCTGGTTTGGAGCTCCTCAGTACAAGAAAGACAAGGAAATACTGGAGAGGACCCAGTGGAGAGCTACAAAGTTCTTTAGAGGACTGGAGCATCTCTGCTATGAGGAAAGGCTGAAGGACCTGGGCCTGTTTAGCCTGCAGAAGAGATGATTGAGAGGAGGTCTTATCAGTGCTTGAAAGTCTCTTAAGGGTTGGCTGTCGAAAAGTTGAGCCAGGCTCTTTTCAGTGGTGCCCAGAGACAGGACAAAGGGCAACGGGCACAAACTGAAACTCAGGAAGTTCCATCTGAACATTAGGGAAAATTTCTTTACTGTTAGGGTGACAGAGTACTGGAACAGGCTGCCCACAGAGGTTGTGGAGTGTCTTTCTCTTGAGACATTTAAAATGCTCCTGGACACAATCCTGTGCAGCCTACTGTAGGTGAACCTGCTTTAGTGGGGGGATTGGACCACATGAACTCCACAGGTCCCTTCAACCCCGACCATTCTGTGATACAGGGGAGCCAATCCCACACCCTACTTGAAGCCAGGGGGCAAGAACTTCAAATGCAATGACTGAAAAAAAAAAAAAAAGAGGGAAAGAAATAAAAACCCCAGCACCTTCTCTGACCATTACTTTTCTTCTCTACTCCGTGATTTCCCCCAGATTATTTTTTCCTCTTCATCTGCAAGGCCAGCAAAATATCTTCAAGACAAGCTTCCCACCTGCTATCACTGTGACTCTCTACCAGCTGCTTTTAATTGTCAAATTGGGCACAAGTGAAAGAGAAAATTGGAACCATCAGTAATTGTTTCTGGGCTGTTTAGCTATCAGACATGTATATAGTATCATATGAGCCTCCATTTAATATTTATTAATTTTCAATGTTACAGTAACTACATTAAAAACAGTAGGCTGGCACACTCAATGTCATTATCCAATGTGATGTCTCAGCCCTGTAATTCTAACAAAAGGCAGGGTAACGGGTATAGTGGGTTAAGTTGTCCTCAAATAGCAGAGGAATTAAAACACAGATTGTTTTTTTGTCTTGCCTTTTTTGTAGTAAACAACAGAGCAGATGTTCTTATAACCTAAGTAGGAATATAAAATGGGTGCAGTATCACAGCAACAGACAGAGGTTTGTGTCAATATTTGAATGATTATGAACATCCTTGTTAAGTATGTAGTATACTGCTATGTCATAAGGAAAACCTAGTAAAATAATGTTATAGAAGTAACTTGTTGAACCTGAGTATCTTAGATTCCCTAAAAATGGCATTTATTTAGCACAGCAAGAGTGAATTCTTATTCGCAGACATCTTTTTAATGAGAAACGACAGATCACAAGAGTCCTGATATACTGGGAGCAAAAACCCTCTGATGTTTTTTGAAATTGCGTTTCAAAATTTTCAAATCAATGTGCAAAGTAACCTGTTTTGGGAATAAGTGTTCATGTTTACTTTTCAAACTGGGTGAATTGTCAACAAGGTGTAATGGAAAATGCTTGTTTTATTGAAATCTGCAGCAAAAATAGCATCTTTTGTAATATTTTATCTGTATTTGTCCAGAACGGGGGTTCTGTGGTAGGCTGGGGTTTTTTTGGGTTTTTTAAATGATTTCTTGCACCAGGTGACTTAAGTCTATTTTGTCCAATTCTTAAATATTGTGTGTTGTAACCAAGCAACATGACTAACATTTTGAAAAGCACCTAACTATCCTCTTACACCAGGGCTAAATGCACAAAAAAATGCGCTGATGGAATATGTGCCTTGCGAGGGCATTGCTACGTAGCTGCAGCACCACAGGATGAGAGCACCGTGCACACTAAGAGAGGCATTTATGTGCCAATGTGTCTGTGTGTACGTGTGTATAGAAATAAGGCTTGGAGCCCAAAACCCCCACAAGCCAAAGAAAGAACTACTACAGCTGGTCAGTAAGATGTACGGGAGGAAATATATGTTCAAAAAGACAGTAATCTAACCCTGGGTTACAAAAGTACTTACAATTAAACCAGGTTCCAGAGTAATGAACCTAATTGGAGACCAGGCTTCATTTGAGTGCTGACACTCCCCGTCACATGCTAATTGTTTCTAAAAAAACGTTAACAGGAAGGGTTGAGTGTATTCCCTCTTTCCAGGACAACTTTCTTACTGCCTAAAAAACAGAAATGGTTCTGAGGAACACAGACAATGCAGCCAAAATCACCTAACATGACTCATTACCATCCAACTGTACTTTAAGAAACAGGAATGATTTTTGAGACAAGATTTTCATTTGTAGGAATCAGTAAATATTTCTCTATGGTGAATTCTGATTGGAGAAAGGCACTTGCTCCAGCTGTGTCCAAGCCTCTGCTTGTTCAGCTGGAAGGACAGCCAAACAAGAGTATAATTCTTCTTCAACAGGAAGTTTGAAGGAAGAAAAAGCATTCCCATCCTTTTGCCCTAGCAACTTTATCAGTTTTTCCTGAAACTTCATGAAAACTGTTGCTCTGACCACATCAGACTAGTTAGGGCTTGACAGCACGCCCATGGTTAGCCCATGAGCAGTAGTCTAGGAAGGGAATCTCACCATGTCGTCCCGTTTGTGTGACGAGTGCCAGCCTTTAAGTTCTTGTCTCTCTGAATATGTCTGTTTTGTGAAACAGTGATTGCTGGCTTTGGGGATTTATTGCTGGCCTTGGGCTCCAGTGGCATGGACTAGCTGAAACCCATGCTGCTCATGGTTAGCTTTCTCTATGGTGAAATGGTTCGGGCTAAATATGTCCCATATACAGTATAGGGAGTAGGCGATGCTTAGGCAGCATGAACAGCTGGGGTCCATGGGTTAGCAGGTTGCTTCAATGGTGTTTTAGTCCTTCAGCCTTTAAAAAATATAATACTAGGGCTTCTAAAGTGCTTTAGAAATTGTGTAACTTCCACTAACAGAGGAAAGATTTTAAATAAGGCTATAGAGTGCTGATTTTTTTTTTTTGAGTTACAATGTTTTGATCTGATTCTAAACTAGAGCATTGATTTTTCTAATTATGTGGGCCAAAGTCATCTAATATGCTCCTTTATAGATGCTCTGGAATAGATACAGGAAAACCCAGAGAAAGGCTAAATAGGATATACATGGAGTGTCTTAATTTCGCTGCAAGCTGGGCTAATTAATTCTAATTCCTTTTAATGAAGGGGATGATAAGTAAAGCAGTCTTCAAGCCCTTTTCTCTTATCCTTGAGTTGCTTCAATGCTGGTATTACTCTGTTGTCTTTCCCCCCTGATTACTACAGTTGTAAGAGAAGAATCAGGTCCTTTCTTTTTAAGGAGAGTATACTCAAAATCAGAGCTCTGCTCTGGCACTGAAAATCAGCACAGCACAGAAAAGGCAACCACTTCCCTGAGCTGGTTTCTGGAGGCACCTGAAGGTGTTATCCCACTTAGAAACACTTGTCTGCACTCCAACTTTACTTCTTTTGGAAAAATAAGCATGTTCATTTTTCCTGAACATGAAAATTTGTCCTGTTTTAGTCAAGTTTCTTTTTCCTGTAACCCTCTAAATTGCTATTGTAGGGGTAGATTTCTCTTTAAATTAAAATGAGAGTTTCAGAGTGCTCCTCTATTGTGTAAGAGCAATGGGAAATGGCCTGTAGTCCTCTGTAATTGGAAAATACATGATTTCAGCTGAAAAGATGCATTTTTCTTATCCTTAGTCTCTCCTCCAAGACACTTCAAAGTCTGAGAAATGATGCAGCAGATGCTGAGCTGAAAACTAGAAGATATATGTGATTTAAGTGTCAGCTGCCTGGTATTTACTGTTCTTTTAGTATACTATGAAAGAAGACCACAGCTGTGCAAATTAAAATAGAAATCTTAAAAAGATCATAATTTTTATTTTTTTTCCCTGCTAGGTTTTTTTATTTTCAAAACTATATATTCTCTGTCAGTTAAAATCAATACATATTTTACTACATTTTTTACATGTTAATTTTGTTGTTGCCAAGGGCAACAACAAAAGAAAGAAACACTAACAGTCAATGTGTTCCATGCTTTTTTCTATTTGTTACTGTGTCATGGGCTAAACATTTGAGAGGATAAACTCCTCGTGATAATTTTGCTCTGTTAAATCAGGTGATTATTGGTTCTCTTCATGACAGCCTCAATAGAGACAGGAAGACATAAGGGCTGCAGGACTACATTCTAGCTTGTCTCCACATGGGAATTTTGGAATGAGGTGGGGTTTTATAGTTGATGACTTCACCTATATACCAACACAGTGATCACCTGTATTTTTTAACCATTGGCCATTAGCTAGTGCTCAGGAATGCTTTAAAAATAAAAATCCTGCACATCATTAGTATGTGGTTTGTTTTGAAACTCAGCCTTCCCTATAAGGAGTCATATATAAAGGAGCCACAATAAATAATTTGTCTGTACTACAGCTAAACTGTCTGTACATTGTATATAAGGGAAGTTTCCTATATTGTTATGTACTTTGATGTTTGCATTTTCTTTTAATGTGTTCTCCTAAAACTGCTATAATCACTGCACCAATTTAGCTTCTTTGTCATAACTTAGTCCTATACATTAAAAGAGAGAGTCCTAAGAATGATGATTTATAAAGCTGAAAATTCATAAATGTTCACAAAAAAATACTTTCTAGCCATTGCACTTGCTGCTTTCCTCTTTCAGATTCTGTTTTAGGGTATAATCTACCCAAACACAATAAAGACAGACTATTTTTCCCACTCAATCCACCTTTCCAAATTTTAAGCACAAACTCCACTCCAGAAATGAACAGCCCAATAATATTTTTTGCTGATATCAGAAAAGACGATGTCTGAAGTGGTTACAAAGATCAATGAGAGTGCTTTGAAAACAAGACCAACATAAAAATTACACACTATGGAAAGGATTGAAGCTGTTGAAGGCGGGAAAACTCAGACTAGGGAACCAGTGACCTCTAAAACAAAAGGTTCAGCTCCTATTCTATTGAAAATACATCAAAGTCATCATGATTTTTCTGTAGGCTGCAAAGGAGGCTGAGGTGTCAGCCTATTACTTTGTAATTAAAAGTTACCCCTTCATGTACAAATAATCAAATGTCTTAAGAACGGTGAAATGTTTTGCATTATTTTGATGCTCTCTTGAGGCACTCTCGCATCTTCCATGTGCAGACTGACTTTTCCTTCCTTTTTTCTATCCATCACCCAATACTATCATGTTTTATCCATTGGATGGATAAGAGATTATGTTGCTGTGATGGTTAATCACTTGTAGTCAAAGATACAGACATAACAGTGGTGCTGGGTGAGTTAAATTTAACGGGTGTGTAAGTGACAGGCATGTATAGGATAAGCACTTTTTATTACGTACTTTTCTGTGCCACTCAGCTCACAGCGTGCTCCACAAATATTGGCAAGGAAATATGTCATGTGCCAGGGGATGAGTAATAGAGATTTGTGTGAAATATGGATGCCAGAGAATTTCTAATTATAGCTCATGAAAGACCAAACAATAACCAATAACAAAACCCAACAGAATCATTCCCTGAAACCAAAGGTGAATTAATGATTTTTGACTTGAGATAACTGCCAAAATTAATAGTCACTGAAATTCCCATGTGGTCAAGAACCCATGGGTAAAGAAGTGGCCAAGAACTGTGGAAAAAAGGGTCTGGTCATGACAGAGTGCAGGATGAAATCATCTTTACTTATGCAAAAGGCATTCCAGCATCTTAAATATAAAACTGTGTGTTAAGCTAGGTTGGAAGCAAGGAAGGAGCAGCTTTTCCCTAACTAAAAAAATAAATCTGACTTGTACTTCCAACATTCAAAATAAGGCAGCAGATGGAGTTGCTAGGAGACAGAAGGCAAAGAACAGGAGCATGAATGTGCTCTAGTGTCTCTACACAATAGCAGAGTATATGAAATGAGCTGGAGCTACAGATCTCACCATCAGCTATGGCTGTTACAAGTGATGAAATGTAGTCTTTGTGCTAACCAGGTAAATGATAAATCTTAACAATTTTAATAAGAGGATCTATGAGAATTACATTATGTGATATTTAATGCTGCTCTGTAGGTAATCTTTGTAACCACAGAATTACAGTATAATTCAGATGGCAAGGACCTTGGGAGGTTTAGTCCAACCTCTCACTCAAATCATGACCAGCTCTGAGGTCACACCAGGATGCTCAGAGCTTTATCCAGTCACCTCTTCCAAGAATGGAGACAGCATAAGCTCTCTGCACTACCTGCTCCACTATCTGACTGCAATCAAAGGGATGAAAAGTTTTCCTCATATCCTCTCTGAACCACCTATTAATCAGTGCCTGCCTCAGTCTGACACCTCACGCTGCTCACATGGCTCCATCTCCCTGCTGACATCCCTGCAGATACCATGGACTGCTGTCAGGTCCCTCCAGAGCCATCTCTTCCCCAGGCTGAACAAGCGCCAGTCCCACGGAACTTCACGGGACAAGTGGTTCAGCCATGACCATCCTGGTGGTCCCTGCTGAACTCATCCCAGTTTATAGATGCCTCCTGTAATGAAGGCCTAAAACTGGACCCAGTATTATTCCTGTGGCCTAACAAATGCTGGCTGCTCTGTTGATACGGTTCCAGATGATGTTAGCCATCTTCGGTATCTCTTGCCAAGGTGTACTGATAGCTCACGCCTAATTTTGAACCCACCAATACAGAAGGTCATCAGTAGCTTGCTGCCACTCAGGTAATTTGGCCACCACTGGGTAAGAAGTTCTTCATCTGTTTCTTTATGACAATTCTAAGGTGTGCGGGGAAAAAAAGAAAAAAATTGTATCCGATTACAGGAGAATACGTGCATTTAATAATATAGGAAGAAAATAGCTTATAAATTATAATATTACAAGGCCATCAAATTTTGAGACAGATGCCTGTAGAACAAGGAAATATGGCGAGCAATATGTAAGTTAGGAACTTATTTGGTTCTGTAAGTGGAGAAAAATTGCCAATTAAAAAAAAAAAAAGGCAATTCCTCTGGCAGATAACACAAAGCATGTGGTTGTGTCATGGGTTAACGCTAGTCATTAAATAAGTCCTAAGTCACTCATTCACTCTCCCACAAGCAGTGGGATGGGGGAGACCATAGGAAAACTCAGATTCATGGATTGAGATAATGACAGTTTAATGAGACAAAAGAGGAAGGAAATATTAATAATAAAATAATTAGAATGTACAAACCAAATGATGCACTGTGCTCTTGCTCACCACTCACTGACCGATGTCCATGCGATTGGTGGTGCTCTGGACTGATGCACCAGAGAGTGGGACCTGGTCAGTTTTCCCTCTGGTTTCCATGCTGAAAAGGATACCACATGCTTTGGGATATCCCTTGGGTCAGTTGGGGATCAGCTGTCCTGGGTTGGTTGGCTCCCAGCTTACGGGCCTGTCCAGCCTCCTCGCTGGCAGGAAAGCATGAGGAGCTGAACAGTCCTTGACTTAATAAAAACACTACTCAGCAACAACTGAAACATCAGTTTATTATCAACCTTATTTTCATACTAAATCCAAAACACAACACTGTATCAGCTACTAGAAAGAAAATTAACTCTATCCCAGACAAAGCCAGAACAGCTGTGAATAGTTTGTCACTAAATCTGAGATGTGGGACCACAAGGTAAAACAGCAAAGATATTGAAAAAGGTTGAGAGAGCTGTCCAGAGTTTTGAGGCAGAGGCAAGGGCTGCCTCAAAGCTTCCAAACATACTCCTCAAACAAACAAATATTATAAGAGCAGGTAAGACTTATAAACGTGAGTTAAATTAAAAAGTCAAAAGGACAAGCAGCATCATTAACAAAATCAGAAAAGTTTTTGATAGTAATTTCAATTGTGTTTTAACCTCCATTACCAATGGGACTAGTATACAGAAAAAATATACAGACAAAAGAAAATAAAACAAAATTCTTGTACACAGTTATTTTACATTACACTAATGATTCAAAAAATGCTTGCTGGAACAAAACACTGGGTGGAAGGAATAAAATGGTATAATTCTTAAGTGAATTTCAATAAACTACTTGGATAATTATTGATTATTATTTTAAATATTTATTCCAAAACCAATTTTCAATAAATTCTGTCACTTAAGTTAAAAAATGCCTCAGAAAACTATAAGGACTGGTAGTTTTGAGAAATTTATTGAATGTAGTCAACATATACAGTCTTCTGTAGAGTTCAATGTTATCATCTAATCATAGTTGTTAACGATCTAAAAAAATGCCCTACCTTTGAACAATGTGTTTGTGTTCTGATGCAATAGGGTGTTGCAAGTAACCATGGAATTGACATAAAGAAAAGTAAAAAAAAACCCAAATAAAACAAACAATGCCCCCCCCCCCAAAAAAAAATTAAAAACAAGAATAGATAAAAATAACAAAATTGTTGTCAGATCCTTGAAAATGCATGTAAGAAAGCATTTGGACAGAACCACAAAAAACACAGAAAATAGAAACAGGCATTGGGGTGAAAGTGGGCAGTGAATCAGGGAGGAGTCACCAAACAAGAAAAATGGGCTGTGCAGTGCTGGAATCTGTACACAACATGAAGCCCTGGGGCAATTCTGGTTAGCCAAACCTGATCTACAGCATTCAGCACAGGCCCTATCAGTGATTGAAATAAAAACAAGCATCCCCCCCCCCACCAAAAAAAAAAGAAGACGAGTAAGTAGGGCATTCAGTGCATGACTGGCTGACACTAGTTCTGAAACTAAGACAGGAGGAAATGAGCTTCAAATAAGCATCAGTGGCTGGCGTTGCCAGACTTCTCTCAGTTGCTCCCTCTCTGGTGTTGGCTTGCACACAACCCCTGTCTGTTCCAGCAGGGAAAGGATGACTTGTGTCTGTGCTGGTCACCACCTGCTCTAGAGATGGATCCTCGGTTCACCAACCAGTGACTTGTGTTTTACAACTTGCTGCCCTCCCCCTTGAGCAGCCTGGCCCTATCTATAGCACTTGGATATCACTGATGAAGCAGCTATCCTTTGCAGCCCCTTATCCACAAACATCTCAAGCACTGGCGTATTTGTATGTGATGCCAAGGGTGTGTTTGCATAAGGATCTATGTATTATGACAGCTCACTGCCTGGTAGGAAGGGGTTTGAAGGCTGGGCCAGGTGGAGGTGATGAGAGCTGGCTTGCTTCCATCCATAATGCTTATTGGAGCAGGCCCTGAAATGGCTTTATCATTGAGTCAGTTCCAGGTTTTAGCTGGGTGCATACCAAGTTTTTTTCATGAAAGATCCAGCATGTGCACATGGGCAATAGAAGCAGGCCCAACTGACAGCTCAGATGTACCCAGAACTCATGTTTGCCACGTATTCAACTCTGTCTTACTGCCTGGAAAGTCTTCAAAGTGAAAATAGGCATAATTCATCTAGGAAAACAAGTGTTCACAGTCTTTACTGCAGTCTGGAAACCTTCTTTCTGCTAATTTTCAGGTCTCCTCATCCAAAGAACTATAAATATTTACAATATTTTCCCATGTGCCTATAGAATTTAAATATGTAAACACCCAACTTGTAAAGAAATCATTTAATAAGATTCAGACTCAGGACATGTCTATTTAATATCAGTATACAAATAGATAACTATTGATATTCCTAATCTTATTATCCAGTGACATTATATTTGTGCTTCAAGAGGAAGAATTTCTAGGATAAAATTAGATAAGGAAAAACATGAATTGAGTGAAGAGAGCATCTTGCAGTGTCAGCATGCATTCCCTGAGTGTTCAGCAGAAGGCTCACCAAGTTAGATGTGAGGGACAGAACAAGGCTCTGCACCTTCTTTTTGTCTTGGCAAGGGGAAATGTAGGAGGCAGTAGAAAGTAAAGATGGACTAAAACTCCCCTTTCTACCTTGGCAACCGAAGTGGTGTAGGTTTTACCTTACTTTCCTGAGGGTAACAGTGATTTTCTGCATTGACTAAGCAGTTAAACCAAGACTGACTAATACTTCCTTATACTGCACCACCAAGCCAAGTACAACATCTGAATTGGCACAGCACATTGTCTATGAGTCTTTTTATGCCTTGCTTCTTTTTGCAAAGCCTTTTTCTACTTGTGATGCACTACCAAGAGTTGCTTCCTGAAGAGAGTTTTTTCCTTCAAAGTGGACACACTCTTAATTTCAAAGGTTGAAATTATAACGTGGAGTTGTTCCCTTTGCTTTTTTTGGTTTTGTCAACTCAGCACATGCTCAAGCACTGAGAAACTAAGATTCAGACCTCTGTTCAACCCACCTTCTCCACATCCTAGATAAATCATTTCACTACTAGGCTACTCAGGGTTTAGATGCTCTTTCCTCCTATTTCTGGAACTACCCTGCTGGTTGTTCATTTCTCTGCATGACTAGTAGCCCCACGGTTAGGTTACCTTTTCAGAGAACAGTCATGTGGATTGAGTAACCCCATTAGCCTCAGCAGAAAAGGTGGAATAGGTCCCAGGTCCTGGTTAGTTCCTTAATATTAATATAATTTGACACAGCGTGGGTAACTTCAGCATCTTTGCCTTTGGAGGTACATTAATAAAATTACAAATTTCAATTGCTATTTTTATGGAACCTCACTTTACCGAAGCATGTCTTCAGATCAAGTACTGAATTGGTATCTTTGTGAAGGTGAATCAGATGAAAGGTATCAATTTATAGTTGGTGTGACTCTTGGGTATATGTGGAAGGCCAATCCATAAAAGGACATTAAAACCAACCAAAAAGGTGATTGGTAAGCCTATGTGATTGTGGGTGTAGGGACCAGTCAAATAGATTTGCTGTTGCAGTGTTGGATACAGAGCCACACACTGTCACAATACTGCTTCCACCCCAGAACGTTTTACACAGAAAGGAAAAGTGATTAATTCTGTAGGGTGTCTCCCTGTTCATCTTTTGCTTCACGTACACATCTCTGGTGTATCTGTGGTGCCTGGCATATTGTAGTCTGCTGTCATTCCACAACTTGGCCTCCTGTGGTGTGAAATCATTAGCTGATTTAGACTTGTCAGGATTAGCCCTGCTCCAGGGTGCAGTGGGAAGATGCCCCTTTGGAGCCAAGTTGAAAAGCAGAGCTGCCACCAAGACAGCAGGTGCCACGTTAAGTGGTTAAGACAGACTTTTCTCTTCTCTGGACATCTTAAGTCCACA
The DNA here is from genome assembly GCA_013396735.1 of Grallaria varia. Lineage (NCBI taxonomy): Eukaryota > Metazoa > Chordata > Aves > Passeriformes > Formicariidae > Grallaria > Grallaria varia. Next base: position 359,180 of record VWZG01001692.1, read on the forward strand.
TTCAAGATACCCCTATTTAATTGAACATTCTTTGTGACTCTTGTTGGAAACAAAATTTGCTTGGGGGCCCCTACATTCCCTAAATCTATTCTACATGATGTCGTTTTGAGTTGTTATATGGGTGTGTCATTTTAATGAAGATGTGGTGAGGAGGTAATGGGTAAGAAATGCTTTAAGATCTTTTATCCTTCATTGGAATCTAGTGTGTTATTTATTAGTTAAAATGCCACTGCAGAACAGGTTCATACAGGAAATGAAGAAACTTCAGTGAAAGTAGATGTCAGATAAAAATCAACATGTAATTTATCTCACGCTATGCAAAAGGAAAACATCCACATCAGTTTGGGCTCAGGGACATGCAGAATGTTTTCTGGTTTGCGGTTTAAATTTACACCTAACTGAAATGGCTGTTAATATGCTTTAGTGATTCAGTGCATCAAAATTAGATTTATCTTCTAAGTAAATGAAATAGTCAAAACCTAGCATTTAATCTATCTTACTGAATTCCTAAAGAAGGGGCAGCGTTTGATTTAGTTGGGGTAAGAGTGAGAGAGGAAAGGAATTGAAAACTAATGAGTCTAAAAGACCTTTTTTTCTCATCTATGAGTGCAATTAAAAGAATCCTTAGTTGTTTCAAAGTAAGTTTGAAAATGATGGAGGCAGATTTTTAACCTGGCCAATTGGATCATCTCATAAAGGTATAATGATAAAAAATTACCACTGCCTCCTCCTCTTCCACAAAAGAAAAAAAAAAACACCCCACAATTATTAAAATTTATAAACCTGTCTGCTTGGGATTTAATTTGAATTCTTACTGCTGCTTCCAAGGAAGTGATCCTTTCCAGCAAATTCAAATTATTAAAGAGGCTCATTTTTGCTACTCAATGTCAACTTTGTCTACAGATAGTAAATCCATTTGAAAAGATTATACAGAATGGTGATTTAGTAGACATGTGTTTGCTCCTTTCCAATACTCTTGATTAGCCTTTGATACATCACAATAATTTGTCTAAAAAAATTGGCAAATTTGAGGGAGTTTACTCAGTGTTTTGAATTTATTACAGAAGCCCATGACACGAAAAGTCTATCTTGGGTTGCTGTAATGCCAACAGCTCCCAAAGCCATGAAAAACAGTTGACCAAGACACAAAGGAACACAGCAAAATCTTGCATCTTGAAAATTCTGAACACATCTGCAAACACTGAGGAAATAAAAAAAAAAAACACATTAGACTTTTAATGGCAAAAATGTTCCAAGAGGAGCTTATTTCCCCTCTCTTCTCTGAACAGCACATCCATTCACTCCACCTGCTTTCGTCCCTACTCAAATCAGCATTGGTCCTTACTGACCTACAGGGTATAAGCTGTTTTTTCACCTCTCTAAGTCTTCTGGCCCTTCTACAAGTGTTATTGATGTTAGGAGTCACACTAACTTCACCCCATTCCTAGCAGTAAACACCACAGTTTTTGTCTCATCAACACATGAGATACAAGGGCTATCCCTGTACTTGCAAATCCAGCAGTGCCAGGATTCGTGCTTCAATCCTCTGGCCAGCTGGCTTGGACTAGTTCATACTACTGAAGTCTCATAAACAGGCTTGCTACACTCCAACTCTCTATTGGGAAATAGTGCCTGGCTTTTTCTAGCTCTGAATCTAGCTGAGGATTTGTTTGGGAACTTGCTAGTTAGTCAGGGCCAGAACCATTCCAGGGGCTGTTTTACCTCTTTAACAGTAGGGAGGGCAAAATCTCAGTGTCAGAGGCTGTCTATCAGTTTGCCAATAGAGACCAGGTGGACCTGTTTTTAAGATCTTCCTCGATCTCCTCTTGGATCCACAGTCTCCTCTGGAGCTGGAGGGGCACCTACATGTGGAGAATCTTCATCTCTCCCCTCCCAGCCCAGGCAGTGGCAGTACAAGTGAAGAAGGGACCCCACAAAAATCACTTTTTCAATATCCTTGTCCTGTCTGTGAAAAAAGGGAGAGAAGTCTGCCTTTGGCCTTACAGGGACAGTGTCACTTTTTTTACAAACACCGGCTTTATTTTCTGTCCTTGGGAAATAAAAAATTTCTCAGGGGTCAGAGTCTGAAAATTTTTATTCAGAAGAGAAAACAGCACTGCAGAGAGGTTAATTTTCAGAAGACTAATTTCAATTAACACCTTTGAAAATCTGGCAAAATCTTACATGTTCAGATGTAAAAGATACTATATCCTTTATTTCAGAAAAAAAAAGCAGCTTAACAGCCTCGTATTTCCAACCCAATGAGAAGAGGTCCTTAAGAGAGCTGAGGTGGCACTTTATTCAAGCCCCACACAAATCTGACTCTTGAGATTTATTTATGTAAAATTGCCACAAGCCACAAGTTCCAAATCATGAAACTGAAGTGTAAAAAGAAAATCTTTTCCCTATATTACAGATTAGCTTGCATAATATTAAGCTTTCAAGACTTGTATTTCTAATTTTGTCATGGCCTTATTTCTTATTTTTTTTAAGTTTTTGTTATAGAGGAGGAAGGGCACAGTTACCACATCCTTGCATCTTGTGATGAGGTATGTAAGTCAGCTGAGTCCTAGCTCAAAAAAAGAAAACAAAGCATTCCTAGTCTACCCCAAACACTTCTTTTAATTGTAGTTCATTTAATTCATCACAAGCCTGTCAGATTTGAGGCAACAGAATAAACAGTCTTTCAGAGATGCTCTTGGTTTCAAGCTGTGCTAGTTTAAAAGTAAACTGGTAGGAGAAATGAACCCAACTCAAAAGAGTTTAGAAGTCAGAACTACAATTTGATAAAAATATTACAATAGATACACTGATACAAAGGAAAATTGGTTTCAGCCCTCAAAACCCAGTTGTACAACCCAGCCCCCTGGGGCACAAACAGTATGGTGCTCACCATCTCCTGGGCTGAGCACCACGTGGTCCCCCTGAATCCAAAGCAAAAAGAAAAGGAAAACCTGTTTTCCTTCCAAAAGATTGGTGGTCACAGTCTGGTTGAGAGTAGCAGTTGCAGTCCTGTTGAGGTTCTGGTCCTCCTCTCAATCTGATAAGTGAGTGAGTGCCCCAAGTCCCCAAACCCCAAGCTTATATATGCTTGGGTTCAGATGGGAACACCCAGTACCTCCCCCAGGGTGAGGTGTTTCACAATGGGCAATTTACTCAGCGAGTCACAGACTATCTTGGTCTACTTGATGGTCCATTAGCAGACATGACCCTCAGGTTGGGTGTGAAAGTGCTAATGACTCCCAGAGGGGAGTTATCACACCTGAATCATTGGTGTGAAGACAGGGAACCCTCTTATCTCTGTTTTCTCATGCACCCAGTTCATAGCCTGAGGTGTCAGGTGTGTCCTGGGCAGCTGTTGCAAACAATGCATCATTAACAGTTCATGATAAATGGCAGAGAGGGTATGGAATACACAGTTCCAGTTACACCCCCACAGTGATAAACTGGTCCCAGCCACTATAACTAGGACACAGTGTGACTCTTTTTTTTTTTTTTTTTTATTGAAACAGGATTTAATTATGTTCGTTTGCTACAGAGTGTTTTCCTCACTGTTATTTTTATGCCAAACTGAGACTTGGCAATGTTTTCCATTGGAATGTAACGCTGTCATGTAAGGTCAAAAGGGAAAATGCCAGTCAGTGTTTCCCAGGGGTTGTACACATGTAACATTTTGTCCCTTCATTGAATTCAGGTTTTATTCATGAGAAATAACTGTTATTTTATCTTGCATCACTGAAGATATTATCAGGCATAAATGTATGCAGCTTTTTATGTCTTATGTTCAATAGTCAAAGAAAAATACCTAGTAACTTTGTCATAAAGTATTATCATTTCTAATCTTCCTTCCCTTACTTCGCTCCTGTCCTTCTTGCCTTCGTGCCTCCCTCCCTTCCTTCTTTCTTTCCTCCCTCTCTCCCTCCTTCTGTTCCCCCTGTCCACTTATATTGGATTTTTTCCAGGAGATGGGCAAAGGGAGAGCGGTGTAATAGAACAGCCTATACATTGGACCAGATTTACTCTAAGCTTTGGCAGGGATTGCTTGTGTAATTGGTTCAAGTAAGGCCCTTTCATGTCTTTTGTTTCTAAAATAGAGATGAGAAATTTTTACCTTTCTCTGTAAACTCTTTAAAAAGTATCTGTATACAAATCTATTATTATGTCTGCTAGAATTCCTCCAAATACTGTTTAGAAGCTTTTAGAGAATAAGAGGATAGGATCAATTAATTTTTTGATTTATTTGAATGTCAGTCTTTTGAATGACAGAAATGCAATGCCCATTACCTTGGATATGGACACATCTGCAAATCTGTTAAGTAACAGAGTACTGCTTGCACAAGCTGTAATTTAAGGGTTGAAAAATCTTGCATCGTCCCTGAAATATAAAACCACAGATGCTCGGTTTCCCAACACTGCATTTTACAAAGCCCTGGGCCAACTCCTTAAGTAAGCCCTTACACAGTCCAATTTAGTTCTTATGAAGGGAAATGGTCTAATTCAATATATCTCATTTATTTCAATACAAATTTGTCTGAATTGAGACAAATAAAAAACTAAGAATATATCTCTCTTGTTATGTTTGATTACTGAAATGTCAGTGGAAAATGAATCTTCTTCATTACCCTTTCATACAAGTCTTTGAGCACATTTTAAGCACTTTTCGGCTTCCTGGTGCTGTTTGACCACAGGTCTCTAGCCACAACAGCCTATGGGCTTATGCCAACAATGAGATGCTATAGGACTCCATCTGCCTGCAATAATTGTGAGGTTGTTGATTTCTTTCTGAAATGTCCTTTAAATCCTATTAGAGAGAGAGGTCCAGCTACAACCAGCTACAAAATTGAGTCACACATCTCAGTTCTTGAGAAATGATCTTGATATATACACATGGAGTTCAAACTCTTAAGTAATTTTTCTTGCAAGTGAAATAAATTTGCTGTAGCAGTTTCATTAACCGCAAATAAAGAGGCTTGATTATTGTTTTCATTATGTTGCAGTACTATGTTTATACCAAGCAAACTCACAAGTGAGTTTCCTGAAGTGCAATGCACTTGGAATGAGTGGGTATGGTCCAGTAAATAGCCCTGCATACACATTAACTCTGGTCCTACAAGCAATAGATCTTTGTTAGCAGGGCAATGGCCCAGGGTAATTATTCTTACCCCTGACGAAGGGCTAATTCCCTTAAGTGTAGTGTTACATTGACACTGTTATATGGCTAAATCAAGCTGAAATAACTTTACACAGTGAAGAATTTCAGATACATGTATATCTAGATACGGGCAGCAGATTAGAAACTAATTGCTCACCTCCGAAAGTGTATTTACACTAGAGTGTTGGTTAACCTTGTGTTTATCCTAGGGTCCAGCTCCTCATTTTGTAGACACGGTATTTCAGTCTGATGTGGAGCAGAGTGGTTCCTTCAGGGGTTGAGGGCTACAACTGAGAAGTAGTTTGCATTGGAGCCCACGTTACATAGAATGGACATAGTCCTGCCTATACCGCATCCCTGCAAGACAGAAGCCTTCATTCTTTGATGGGCGTAAGGAGGACAGATAAACCATGTCACCCAGCTTTATAAAAAAGCTGTGTTTTGTTAGAAAGATTCCTGGATCAGGCACCAATTTCTCCATGACCTAGCTGTTTCAATTTTCTCTCCTCTGCCCATCATAAAGAATCAGTTTTATATTTAGGTACCAAAACTAGTTGGGTGGTTAGAAATACCTTGACTGTAACAACTTGCAAATGAAATGCAAATAACTTTCATTCATTTGGATGGGAAAGGCTAGGCCTGTGCCTTCTGAAATGTAGCTTACAGCTAAATCAGCTTCTCCTTTGCTACATTTTGCAATGAAGTCATAACTGTATGTTTGACATTAGTCTGTTGCCATGGATAGTAGGAATCAGGGTAGGATAAGATGACATTAAAAGGTCACTTCAATCTCTAATAGCTGTAGTTCTGGGAATGACTAATGGCATTGTGCTGCTGCAAATGTAGAGCTGGAACAACATGATGAACTGTAACTGACTCTTGTATAAGCATAAATACCCCTGAGATTTAGAAGAAAGGATGACAGAACTGCATTAAACTGTGAATGTGTTTATTTTAAATTTTATTCTTTTTTGAGAGAGATTGCATGCATGGTCATTGGAGGGGGTCATTTCACTTGTACAAAAATGTAACAGCAAAGTGGGTGTATCAATAAATGTAATTTCTAATATAAATCTATGTTTGTATTTAAACAATCAACCTTAGATAATAGTTTACAGGGAAATTACTTCAACCATTAAACATTACTATTTTGGCATTTTAGAAACATTTCAAGACTGTTTTTAAGATGTGGCCCTTCTTGTCTGATCATAGGAAATTAGGAAAATGTTTATTTTCAGAAGGACGTATTTGAAGTGTCTAACTGAAACCATGGAGTTCCTGCTTGATTTGGGACAGGTGGATTTGATCTGGCAGAAGAATAGGACCAAGTAATTCTGAATTATTAGCCCAGTCCTGGTGGTTATGTCTGAAATCTTTAGGCAATGGGAAGGAGATGGAGAACAGATCTCTAAATGCAGCAAAAACTCTTAAACCAAAAGGAACTCAGAATATGTCAATTGTGAAGGCTGTTTTGTAGAATTTCTGTGATGTTCTAATATAATAAATATTGCCATCTGCCAGTTACATAATTTCTCATTCACAGTTCCCACAATTTGGACTCCAGATGAAAATTTCCTCTTGTCCCTCAACCACTGTTTTCCAGGATTATCATAGGAAGATAACAGTGTCCAGAGAAGAGAAGAGCTTAGATTAAAACCTGGATAACTCACAGTGCTCTTCTCACTGTCAATAAAGACCCTGCTTCCAGCAACCGACTCATCCCATACCAATGCACTTCATTTGGGAAACCCAAGAAGCTCAAGTATCCTCCCAGTTTTAGCTGGTGCTGAAGTAATCCAGTGCTGATCATGATGCCAGTGTCAGAGAGTGCTGCCCAGTGCATGCTGACTGCAATACCATCGGCCATGGCTTGCCACATAAGCCATGGCTACATCTACACTGCTAACAGGAGAGGGCAAGGGACCAATTCCTGACCCCATGGTCCACTGCCACAGACTGGCTTATGTCCCCACTTTTTGTTACTTTTCACATCTCTATCAAATTTGCTGTGGAGACTGCTAGTTGGTGTAGTCCACAGTGTCTCCATGTAGAGAAGAAAAGTTAAGTAACATGGGTGGTCAAGGATCCTAAGCAAGAGTCCACAGCCTCTCCCTATTTATTTATCATTGAGAATCTATCTTTTGAGACTAATTCAGTGTTTGGTCTTAAACTGGTAAGAAAACCAATAATAAATAAATAAATTAAATGCAAATTAACACTGATAAAAAGCCCTCCCAAAATGCTATCTGGATGTGCTGGCCAGCACCTTTGACTGTAAGACTGCCTTTTGAAAACCTTTTGGCAGTGAAGGCTGGTTTTGCAGTGTGGTAAGAGCCCTAATGCGACTTTCTTCCTGAAGGCTGGGGAGAGAGTTGCTTTTATTTTCCCAGTTCTGCAAGCAGTGGGATCTCTTCAGTTCCTTTTCCACCTCCCCTGCCATTAGCAAGTAGCATGGCAATTGCTACTAGTAACGCCTCCTAAGCAGAAGTTTAGGTATGCCATGGCGTATGCCCATCCACAGCTGCTTCTTTATGAAGTGTGAAACACTCGTGTTTCTAAAGGAAAATCCCAAGATACTTGGGAATGTCCCTTGGAAATAGTAAATAATAATCTTTATTTTGCATTTTGTTCTTAAAGCTTCTGATGGAGATTTACCATAATCAGCTCCACTGAAAGAGTGGGCATAGTGCACCTCACAGTTAGGGGACTTGCCCAGGTAACGGTGAAAGATCAGAATAATAATCTTTTGCATTAATCACAAATCTCCCCTTCTGATGATGAGTATGTGGACATATGCAGAGGTAGTTGCACTTTGCCTGCAGCAGGAGAATAAACAAAGGAAGAGTGAATCCTTTTTCTAAACTCAAGTGCAGAGATAATTTTTTCTCCAATAATAAATTTTCCTCTAAGGGTGCACAACTGCACCATTGGAGCATCTGTCTTGTGTCTTGGTATATGCTAGAGATGATCAAAGCAGCAGTTTTTGTGTAAAGCAGTAGAAAAGCAGGGTTTCAGAACATTCAGACTTGGATATAACACTGCAAATCAAGGAAGAATCACAACAGCTGAACTATTTAAATTGCTTTTTTCAGCAGTTTGCCAGTGTGAAAAATAACAAGGTAGCTCAAATGACACAATTCTGAAATAGCTTAGTCAACAGACATGCTCTCCAGTTTTGTTCTTCCAAAAATTCCTTATATAGATTGTGAACATGTAAATTTTTTCAGCATCCATTTGTCAGTCCAGATAATCAGTCTAGCCATCAAAATAATGTCACTATTTTCCATGACAGTGAGAAATACCATTTTTTACCAATATTCTTCTCCATTTGTGAGGCACTATTAAATGAAAATGAATAAACCTAGACACTCTGTTACTCAGAGTAAGAAAAAATAAGAAAAAATTCTCAGAATGAAGCAGGTTCTATTCATACTGGTTCTACTTTCATACAAACATAACATTGAATCAAGCAAAATATTTTCATGGTATTTCTATAAGTGATGCATTAATTTCATACCATTAAACAGTACAGAGAAGGCAAACATTCTCAGTACACAAATAAGCATAGAAATACGTATTTTAGACACCTGGTTCTTTTCAGAAACTTGATCTCTGAAGTATTGCTTGTAAGTAATCATCAGTATCAGTAATCTTCACATGATTTATTAATGCCTTGCTAAAAACCTCTGATGTAACTGCGCAGCACAGTTTTCTTTTTTCTGTAGGGAGAAGAAAATCCCAAGCACTGTCATAATAAGCTGTCTTGTGTCCAATAATTCCAAATTATTTTAAGCGTTCAAGACTGGCTGTTAACCTCTTTTATATGTCAGGAGAATAGGTAATAAAATAAAACCAATCAGTCAAACTGCAGCGGCTCTTTACTCTGTAATAGTGGGAGGAGAGGGTGAGATCATTGGTTCTGCAAAGCTGAAGTGACCAGCTGACTTCTTTGTCTGCTAGCCTGCATGCTAACCGCTAGAAAAGCAAGAGACAGACATTTCTCACTGCTGCTTTGTGAACAAGGGGCTATCCCATGAAGCCATACTGCCCAGTGAAGCTAAGTGACCTGCTGACAGTCCTCCTGAAGACAGTTTATGCCTCCATAATTTTACTTCTTCTTACATCACACCTGTGGAAAGAAACAGCTTAGTTAATGAGCAGAGTGATGTATAGCTTCAATTCTCACTGTTACAAATATGAGCAAGGCCAAGTGAGAACACTGGAAGTAATTATATTTTCTTCTGCTTTAGCTATGGGGGCCGGTTTTGTTTGCAGCAGATTTTACAAGAATTTCTTGCCATCTTTTAAGTCTGGCATGTGCCCTTTCTCCCTTGGAATATTTTAGGGTGTGTCATTTCAATGCTGAAGAACACATGCAGGCATTTACTGCTGAGCTACCGTCCATGAAAGAAACAATTCCACCTCTTGGGAGTTTTCAATTTTTTTCTGTTAAAGTGTCGCATGTCCATGCTGCATTATAATGGATTACTTGATTTTGTGATTTCTTTATTCAAGACCAAAAGCAGTCTATTTCAATTTATATATAATATGTATTTCTATAATTTGAGTTTAGTCTTCTTTAGAGTCAGAGAAGGCACAGTACAGTAGGTTAATACAAAACACTATGAACTGAATTCTTAAAATACAAGTCACATGCTTCTATATACTGTGTGTCGGAAGACAAGATTTCCTTTTTATGTGCCAAATAGGCTTCTATTTAAAACATAGCAATAAGAAGATGTGTTATCAGTCAAAATCCAGCTTGTTTTTACATTGTTAATCTAAAACCAATCTAGATGAATTAATCTAAATAAAACAGTGAAAGAGAAGTTGTGTCTACTTGTAACTGAAAGACTGTTGTGGTTTCCTCAGTACTTTGAGGAAACATCAGTCAATAAGAGTTCTTCAATAGTTCCCTTCCTTCCAGCTGGAAAGGAAAATATTTTTAAGTATCTCCAGTTAGAAACTGCAACACGGGTTTTAATACACTGTGTTTACTCTGAATTAAGATTAAAATGCTGCTTGATAGCTCCTGGCTTTTTTTAGTAGCAATTATTCTGAGTGCATGATAATACTTGTTAGTCACTGCATGTGCTTTAAGTTCGCCACTCCTTGATATGTTCTTGAACTTGTGCCATTTTGCAAGGGGCACTGTATCAAAAGTTTTGATGGGGTGATGGAGGACTGACATTATAAAATTAACATATCCTGAATTATTATCCAAGAATCACAGACTTGCAGATAGTGCACATTTTTAGAATTACACTCATCACTGACATTAAATATACTTCTGTCTTATTAAAATGCTGTTAGAGCTGCTGCTTAATGATTCACTATGATTTTAAGATCATGTATGCTAAATATTCTAAGAAATTTTTAGTTATGAACTAATTCAATAGGAAAGTATTTTGTCAACCTAATATATTAATGTATAAGTGGTATTTTCAGTACTACCCACTGATTGGTGTCAGATACTGCTCTATTTGCTTGTGTAATATCATTATATCTTATGCTATCCAAAACTCATAATAAAGTCATTCAGTCCATCAGTCTATTTAAATAACCTAAGACATATTTGAAGTGGAGACTGAATTAAACCTGAGTACACCTGTGTACACAGAGCTCATAATGAATTACTTTTAGTACCTTTTATAGTTATGAAGATGAAGACCAGCATCAAAAAGCTAAGCAAGCCACATAGATAAACTTTTAGTTTTAGACAAGACTTGAATTTCTGAGAGTATCTTACAAGCAGCTCTGCATCTAAGGTACTCACATTTTAATTAAGTGCTGTCAAACTTTTTGACAACTAAGGGAGAGATTATTCCTGTTTACTCAAAGGTCCAATGGCAAATAAATTTTACAGTGTTAAGGATGATGGAAAATTATCTGAGAACCATCTGAGAATTCTTCCATGCCCTGCTAGTTTGATGGTCTAATTTGAGTAATGAAGTTTTGTTATGCCTTGTATACAGATTACGCAAATTCCTGAGTTGCAGATTTAGCATTGCTGCAAGGATCCAATTTTCTATTATCTATGATAAATGTATACTACACTGTCTAATAAATTATGGTATTATTCACTTCATCTAAAAAATATGACATTCTAATATAAACAAAATTCAGTTCAGTGGCCTTTACAGCATGTTAAAGGCCTTTAGAGGATGCCTCTTCCATTACTGTGATTCTACAATATTATAGGGACAAACCCCCGTAAATTCTTAAGTGGATATGCAGGTGATATAAGTAGCCACTCATGGAGAAATCTTGACTTCAGTGGAGTCAGTCTACTTATTTCTTTCTGTCTTCATTTCTCCTTGAGTTTTCTTAACAAACATTTTGAAAACTGTTTATGTCTGTTTGTTCAGTTTGTTTAGGCAGAAACTACAAACAATATGGCCATATCTGTTTCTTTCTGTGTCCAGGTTATTTCTAAACATGCACAAAACAAATTCCTGATACCTTCTGCTGCATAAGCACAGTTTCAGTTTGTCTATTGAATATATTTCTTTAACATTTCATATATACAATTCTATTTTTACTGTCAATTAGTAGCTTCAGTGAATGAATAAAGCCTCCTGCTGCTCACCTGCTTAAACCCCAGTCTGTCTGAAGAAGTTATTCTACACTACCAAGACCTGTGTGACATGTGTAATACTAAACCCAGGAAATAAATTGCTATTCTCATGATTTGTAGCATGAAGACATACTATAAAACTGTGCTGAACAACTCTTGCTTTGACACAGCTATTCACCTGGAAAAAAATTAGTCTGTAAAGATTTCAGATTATGGTACTATCTAGAATTTAACTTGACTAAAACAAACTAGAATACAAAGGAGGAATGTTTGAGGAAACAGTGGAAACAGGACAGGGAAATTTGTCATGAGGGGTTTTTTGGTAGAGCAGACTGGCTCTAGATGGAGAAGATTCAAAGAAGTGACCAGAACACTAAGATGGGGAGGAAGAAAATGGATTCCATGGGAAATTTACTTCAAAGTGGACTGCAATGTCTTGAGGCAATGCCATTATTCTGTTGAGATCGATTGGATTTTTCTCTTGGCTTTATAGCAGCCAGGATCTCAGTCTTGATGCTTATCATTCATGCTTGACCTTGCAGGCAAGGAAGTCATTGCACTTTAGAGTGCCTCAAAAAATAACCTATGTCACATGCCTATTGGGCTGACTATGAAGACAGTCTTTATGTGTCAAAAAGGCAGATATATTTATTGCATCTAAAGATCATAAAAATCAGATTTCTGTATCACATCACTGCTGTTTACAGAGCAGGAGGAAAGCTGGGCATGTCTGGATTTATCCCACATGTTGACTCACAACTATCCTATTCAGAGCCAAACCCACTCCTAGTAACACTTTCAGACACCAACAGCGACTGCCAGACAGCAAAAGCAGATAACAGCAAACTTTCAGCCCGTTTTAACCTGAAATTTGAATCTTGGTAGAAAAGGGATTTTAGCTGTTGGAAGTAGTCACTGGAGGCGCTTTAGGCATCCTCTATTCAGTGGTCAAACCATCAAAAGCTTTACAAGCAGTGGAAGTTTTTGTACTTGGAAAGCTCTCCCAGCCTACACTCTTCAGTGCCAAAATTGGTAAGTCCATCTTATAGCAATATGCTTATCTTTGGAACTTGGAAATGGGGATTAATTTGAAAATTTTGTTTTTAAAATTATCTGTGTTGGATTTTCAGTGTTTTCCGTATAACCTCTTCTGAATGTACAAGTAGGATTTCTCCTGTGCTCCTGCCATCTGTAATCTTGGCTCTGATTGTCCTGAAAAGTTCTTTTTTTCTTATTATTTCAGGACTAATATGTTATTGGTGTCAGGAAACTGTTTGGTTCATGCACCTAGGCTATACTAAAAAGTCCCATAGTTATAAAATCCAGTTCCTACATACTTAGCAGAGTGGAAATAAGAGGACAAATTGAAAACATGCCAGTATCTTCTGACACTTTCAAGCAGAGACATTACTGAACCTCTAAAGATGTGTTTAACAATTGCTGTATTTTATTTAGGAGTTTATACCTTCAATTGTAAGCAAAGGATGACTGACACTTTTATTGTATTGCAAGGAAATTTTTATCCTATTTAACGTGTTTCTTCTTTAAAAGATGACTGTAAGTATAAGGATTGGGATGACCGTCTTGTGAGGGACAAAGGAATAAATTAGATTCTACTTGTTCAATAGAACTTACTTATTTTTTAAACTATTTTCAGAAAGCTTTGAGGAAATATACAGCACCTCACTGGTAGGTTTAATTCACTGGAAAATGGCACCAAATTCCTCAAAAGCTTTCCACAGCCAAAGTTTTTACTTTACAACTGCATTTATCTTTTGGTCTATCTAACCTTCTTTGCACCCATCACGCATAAACATTCTTCAGGAATGTGGACAGTAGGCCTTATGCACCTACCTGACATTTGTGCTTTTAGTTTAGCTTAGCATTTGTTCCTACAGAGTTTAGAAAATGTACTTAAAATCACTTAATCTACCTTATTGAATATATTTACCCAGTAGATAAAAGGTTATATTAGCTTGGATTGGGAACAATAGTCTTACTTAACCCCCAAGCTTCATCAGGTTTCAAGTTCAGTTCAGATTTTGACTTGCATTCCACCAGTATGAATACTTGCTCTGGCATCTGAGTCAATTGACTGAGTCACCTCAGGCAGTTGAAATCTGCTTCAGTTTGTAAAACTGGCCTATGATACAGCTGTCTATCATCTTACTGTGTTAAAAAGTGGGCAAAGATGCAGAACTTGGGTGAATATGCATAATGAAATAGAACAAGTTATTGGTAATCAGCAATGTTTTTACTAAAAAAAAAAATATTTAAGAATTAGGAAGAAGTAAAAAAGTTGCAGGAAAGAGGGTAACAGACACAAATGAAACAGCACGTCATGAATCCTAAATAAAACTAGGGATGCCCCTTGCTATTACGCTGGCTTCTTAACCCAGACCTTTCAAACTCTGCATGCAGTACTGAAAGGGGTGAGGGATGACTAGGTCAGTCTCTTTTGAGGCTGTGTAAATCATGCCTCTGTCCTTTCAAATGGACAGTCTTACACTAAGATTGATCATTTCTTGGAAGTAAGATGAGAAAGCCTGGATGTCCCATTCTGCCCATGCATGCTTGGACCAGCACTGCCATTTTGCGTCTCAGTTCTGCTTTGTGATTTCCAGTGTAGTGCTACGTCATTCCTCCTTATTGCTGTGGGCTTTTGCTGCAGTTGCATTCTGCATATGAATTTTTTCTGGAGCCAAGTTTTCCACAAGCAACATAATATATTAAATATGGCTACCATCCAAACATAGCTATTTCAGTTCTCTTTCCTGAGGAAAAAAAAAAATAGTTATAATAAAGAGGCTCCTAGAACTGCACTTTATAGAGGACTGGAAAAAAGCTCTGCTTTTTTTTGTTGCATAAGCAAGTGAAAGGAAAGCATTAAATTTCTATTTTCACTATTTTATTTGCTTAGAATCTATGACAAGAAAATGTCAGGAGACAAAAGAAGCAATATATTCTCAACATAAAGTTTTGCACAACTGCAAGACCAATAGAGGCAGGACTGTCACGTGTCCAAATCAAACACTAATTTACAGTGAAATACTCGAAAAACAAACAACAAAAATGTACCTGAGCACTCTGAATACAGGTATCAGAAAATTTAAAGCAAGTCAGAGATGCAAAAACATTAAAAATTAAGATTAAGGATAATATTTTCTCTTATTCTGGTGAAAAAGAAATGAGAATGATAGAGGTCCCTCAATAAAATGAAGGCGATTTCAGCTGCCATTTTTCCCTTTTGGGATATCAGTCATGTGCGCTTAAAAAAGCCCTTCCATTTGTTGTGCTGAAGATTTGACGATGGGTCTTATTTTCATTGCTCTATTTCCACCTAGTGCTCAAACTGCACATTGCACTAATTTGTATGGATGTTCTAGAATCGGTGACTGCAACTCGGTATCGGGCTCTGATTGTGGGAAATCTGCTTTACAAATAAGGAAGTGTAAGGTTAAATATCACTGTTATATAAAGCACTAGCTCCCAGACTAAAGGCTGTCAAGTCTTTGCTGCATGATCTGTTCAGAAAAAGAAGTATCAGTTCTTTGATTTAACTCTTAGCATCCCTCTTGTGAATGTAATTTTTGTGCTTGTTCTCTTGTTAACTGAAGACAAATGAATGCATGTGAACAAAAAGGACCACACCATGGTCATTGAGAGACATTCAGTACTCTCACAGGCAAGTGTCTGCTTAGGTTGAAGTCTAGAAAGGGATAGCTAAACCACCTGGAAGTTTTGAGGTGGACTCATCTAGATAGTCTTTCCCCATATATCTCAAGCTATAAAGTACCTTTCACATTTTATAACAACAATAATGTTTTAGTAACAGAACTAGAGGATTCAAAAACTTTATTATGAGAAAAAGAGAGATTTTATGCTGGACTACAACATTTGTATTTTTTCAGGAGGTTGAGGAGAGCTAGAAGACACAACTTGTGGATTTACCTTGTGAAATGCAGCAGGAGACTAATGCACACAGAGGACAAGTGATGTTTTACATCTCTTTCATGTTCTAAGACAAAATTTTTGGGTTATATATACTTACAAAAAGCAAAATATACTAGTATTGCTAATCTCAAACAGCACTTCATACAACATAGGCATGACACTAACTTCAACAATTATAAAAATTATATAGTATTTTTTTTCATCCATATTTGTAGCAAACTCTAGATGCAGCAATCCTGTTACTTCCCTACTGTTGTAAGTAGTGTAAAATAGCTAAATGACTTAGTTGCACCACAAGATTGTTATTTCTCCTAGCATCTGATGTGTAGGAAAATGGAACCTCCTGTCTTCACAATTTATAGTTTGAACATTTTCTTTAGTAAAAAGGCTTCAGCTTCTGCTTTTCCCTTGTGCTGTCTCTTGGAGCATGTGCAAAACATGAATGCCCAGTCTAAGAAACTGCAATGTCCATCGCTTAGGAGAGCACACTGACTGCTGGTTTAGGAATAGGAGGTAGCACAGCTGTGGCCAGCTTTTCCTGGATGAAAACAGGGTAGCAATCATAAGTGAAACAGCGTGTCATGAAGTCTGAATAAAACAAGAGAGGCCCCTTGGTACTACACCAGCTGTGATCACATTTATTTTATAATAAAGCTTCTGCAGCAACTCTATTTTTTGAAGTGCTCAGCACTGACTACTGGATTAGGCAACCTCTGAAAACATGTATTGCATCAAACTCAGTTTAGGCCTTCTGGATACTCCTCACCCAGCTTAGGATGTGAGGTCGACACCAAGTTGTTTGCTCCAAACCATGCAGATTCTTACCCAGAGACATGCATGTATATTGCTATAGAACTCTGAATAAAATGGCCTGCCCATGGAATTTACATTTTTCTAGATAGAGGCAACAGGTGGGCTGAGGTTTTTTACAGTTACTGCTTGGGATTTTACAGAACAATCTGTTTAACCTTTCGAAAGACTAAGTGCATAAGACTGTTTGGGTCAGCATTTTTCTAGCAGAACCTCCTTGTTAAAACACTGCTGTTTTCAGCACTGTGAACATTACTGTGAACTCTGAGCTACAGAATGGCTCAAGTATACACCAGTTTCTATTACACAACCTACTTGCTTGAATAGTAAAATCAAAATATTTTTACAATCAAATTCTCCTCATTTGTGAAATAATATTAATTAAATAACATTTTTTATGGCGAATGCATGGAGGAGACATGATTGTACTATCTGTTGCTACCTGAGCCCCCTGTTCCTGAAGGAGAATTTCCTGCACTGAAGCATAGACTTGCTTTGGTTTGAGTCCTTAAATCATGCAGCAGGAAACATAAACTAGGGAAGGGATTGCAGTGGATGTAGCTCAGCAGTACAGAAAGGAGCCCTTGAAGAGGGTAGGGTCTGTGTGGGGGGTCTATGGGAAAGTCCCACCCATGTTGGAACAGCTGCTTGTGTGTTGGATCATAGTAAGATGAGGTGCTGTTTTATTCTCTGCAGTTGCTCAGTCAGGTGAAGACTGTCTGAGTTATTACTTCAGAGTGTGACTGAGACAGTGTCCTTCCAAGGGGATGGAAGGTGGGACTTTGTTACAGGAGAAAAAAGTATTGCCTGTATCTGACAGCAACTGTAAACTAGTGCAAGCAGAAAAAATTATTTTTAGAAAGTATGGGAAGACTCAGTATTATCCAATATAATTAAAATTGTTACATTCACTTCGAAGTAATTATTTGTAGTAATATGTATAGTATTTCTTGCCTTATCATCCTTCAAGAAACTGCTCTTGGCAAAATAAAAGCTTACATCCTTGGAGGACTGTATTTATGTAAATACTTAATAGATTGTGATTAAATTAAATTAGCACTGTATATCCTCTGCAGACTTGTGTATGTTGTCTTGTCCTGTGATCTTTGTGCTAATGAGTATTTGGATGAAAATATTTGGGGTTTTTTTTGAGAGTGTGGAAAATTAAATCAATTAAATCAATTATTATGGTTAAAACTGAGGGGGAGCCTAGCTTCAATATTTGTAACATTTCTATGGTAATATCATATTTTGAATCACTTTTCTATTGCACAGGCTGATAGAAAGAAGGGCACTTCTGCTTTTAATATTTTTCATTATAGAAGCATGGACACACTAGATTAGACCTACACACCATGAAGGCCAGTAATTTGTTTCTGACAGAGCCCCGAGGCAGACACCTCAGACGTAGGACCTGCTGTCAGAAGTAAGGGCACTGCTCTCCCTCTAGTATGAAGATAACACATCTGTTCATACAGCTTGAGCAGCCTCCTGAAGTTCATCTTGTGGTACCAGATATAATGTAAAAACCCTTCACAGATTTTTCTCTGTTGTACTGGGTGATTCTGAAGTACAGCAGAAGCTCTCAAGTCTGATCCTTCCTTGAAGCTTCAGTGTGAAAAAATGGAATAACTGCTGTGACTTGGAGGCACTGCATGGGGCTGGGATGCAGAGGCAGCAACAGCTAGGGCAGATCCTAGTCCAAGACCCATAACAATTCACACCTGAACATACCTAAGCGTATTTACTGAAAATCCCTATCTACTGAGAGAGGTAAGCAAACACTTCTTCGTGTCTGTTACAAGTGGGTAATCTAACCCCTTGTGTTTGGTGCTATTTTGTGAGGATTTCAGAACTTCTACTTGTCTTGGTCTTAATCTCGAACTTCTCCCTGAGTTTATGGGTAGAACTTACAAAGGTCTCAACAAAAAAATTAGAGAAGTTTAGGGAAAGTCAGACATAACCAGAGGATAACCTCACCACACCAGTAAGGCGTCTGCCAATGACACTCAAAGCTTAGTCAGGCTGTCTCTGCCTTCCTTAAATGATGCATGGAGCCAGAGATCCCTGAATATGGAGCCATCTGAAATTCCCTTTATGCAGTCACCTAGGAATGGTCAATACAGAATTACTGAGGGTGGGGATGTCTTACATCTGGCTTGCAAGTGCCTTATTCTCAGCTCTATCCACCTTTAACCAGAGACAGACTGATGTCCACTGCTGCATCTTTAATGCACTGACTGAGGACCACTTCATTAAACACAAATTGAGGAGAAAGTAATACAAGAGATATGTGGCCACCTTGTGATCAGTGTCTCTGCATGAGCAGCCCAGGGGCCAGAACTAGGACTCCTTCTGATTGCACAGCTGCACACTGTTCACTACAACTATAGAGAAAGCTTGTCATGTAGAACATTAATTTTGTATGTGACCATATTTAATATTCATATTATAAATACATGAAATTTACAGTGGAATTAAAATATATAAAGTAGTCATTAAAGTTTCACTCATCTGTACACTATCTATGAAGTCTGCTTTTACTGTGTCATCATATATTTGCCTGAATGCATATTCAGTACCATGTTGATAAATCAAAGCAGTTATTTATTTTACCTTTCATAGTACTACTGCTAATGAGATATAGTACCTCTGTATTCAGATTAGCTTGAATATTCTTCATGGAGCAACACCTGCAGGACTTACACAAAACTGCAAGTGATTAAATACCATTTGACTCAGTGGGAATATTGCAGTATAACATGCCTTTTTATTATGTTCATCTCCTTTGCTTCTAATACAAATGTATGTTTAAACTTCCCATATATGAATTTTGGATTTTGGGCTTCTACTAGTCTTTCTTTTTGTAAACTTTTTAATAGTCACCTCTGTTGCAACTGAAGAATTACAATAAATTATTTAGAAGGCAGAAGTGGAGATAGTTTACATTTAATTGACTTTATAATTATAGAGTTGCCAATGTATGGGTGATTACCTCCTTCTTTATTGTTTGTTATTAAATGAAGAGTTCATGGAAGCCCTTAATTTTTTTCTTCCTCCCATGGCTGTCAGATATGGGATGTGGCAAGGAGGGGAGAAAATGAGGAAGGAAACAGGTTAATGCTGGCCCATGAAAAGAAGACATGTATAATTAGAGAGAGAGAGCGTGGACTTCTTTCCAAAGTTATTAATTATGGCTTGGTCTTCCCTGTAGCAATTTATATAGTATACATGCAACTTAGAGGAAGAAAATTGTCTTTCATCACAAGAAGGAAGAGGGTCTATGCTTTAGATTATTGAATCCAATCTAATCTAGTGGTGTATCCCGGGGCTTAATACTGGGGCCAGTACTCTTCTCCATATTCACTAATGGTCTGGACAAAAGAGCACAGCACCCCTTCAGCAGGTTCACAGGCTGGGCAGACTGGCTGATGTACCAGATGGTTGTGCCACCATTCAGAGGGACCCTGACAAGCTGGACAACAGGGCAGAGAGGAATCTCATCAACAGTGATAAAGGCAAAGCCTTATATGTGTGGGGGAATAACCTCAGGCACCAGTACATGCTGAGGATCCATGGCTGCAAAGTTACTTTGCTTAAAAGGTCCTTGGAGTGAAAGATTCCAGGAAATGGACAAGAAGATTCCAGGAAACAGACAATATCTCCACAGGAGCTACCAAGGCACCCTTTAAGGCAAAAAAAGGGCAACAGCTTCCTGGGCTACATTAGTAAGAGCATTGCCAGCAAAATGAGGAAGGTTATCCTTTGTCTCTTCAGCACTGATGAGGCCACATGTGGAGTACTGTGTTCAGTTCTGAATTACTCAGTACAAAAAAAAGATATAGACTTACTGGAGCAAGTCCTGTGCAGGGATGATTGAAGTACTAGAACACGTTTGACTACCTTGGAGGTCAGATGGCTTCTTTAAAACCTGAAGTTCCTGTCATTCAAATCCCATCCTCAACTTTTAGCCTTCCCAGCAGTGCCTGAAAGATGTCAAAGACCACTGATATGAAAACAAATGTTGAGATAAGAAGTTCTTCCATATGGAAGAAGAGACGAATTTGTAATAATTGGCAAATTACCCATATATACCAAATTATGTTGTTAATAGTCTTTCCCATATATGTATGTGTAAAAATTTGAACAAGGTGTGATTTGTAGATGACAGGAAAGCTAATGCAGTACTTCCAGAAACTTAGGACATCCTCTGAAAGGTCATAGGTGATTCCTTCTGAGTGTTGGCAAGTCCTTTCAATTCAAATCCTGTGTGAGATTTCTCTTGTATTAAAAACTCTGTTCGTGATAGGGCAAGAAAATTAGTGAAAGGAAATCACTAATAACAATATGACTGAATTTACAGAGAGATTAAAACTTTGATTTTGAGGTGTAGATTATCCTTTTGTTTCAGTAGTGATTAAAGTAAGTTGCTGAATTTCACAAACTAGTTTCCTGACTAATGTAAACCACCCAACAGCACAATATGACAACGGAATGGTCTTGGCCTACCCTGAATATTTTTTTTCTCCACATGCTTTGCTTCAGTTCTTTCAATTGTGAGACTTGTCGTGAATTAGATCTAGATGTTTACTGCTCTAACCAAGGCAGTCTGAGGGACTGGTTAGAGAGCATAGCCAAGGGCAGGACAGGGAAGGCACAACTGTTACTTTCGGTGGGAATGTGGTGCTAGATCAGTTTAAACTGATAAAAGAAACCGCACCCTTGCTGTTCACTGCAAAACCTATTGTCAACACCCATTTACTGGATCAGTGCACTGTACAGTTAGATAAATGACAAAGATACTCAATCATGACAATCTCTGTGGTGTTTCCTGAACAGGTAGTCCCTGCAGTTACACCTTTGACTGCGTAAGACTGACCCTGCAAAACCCTGAGAAAAAATTACATTGAGAGGCTCTAACTGCCCGTATGCATGAACTTCTGAGGGTTGCTTATTTGTGGCATTGTCTTCAAATCACTCAGTTCCCTTACTTGCAACTGAGCAACCCTTCCTTCTCATCCTGTGTGTTTGCCTTTATTTGCCCCTTTTGCAGCATGTTTGCAGATGTTAATCTGTCCCACACACAAGCCATGTGGACAGAATAGCTGACATGCCATGCATTGTTCATAACATAGTTCTCATGCAACATCACTGCACATCCTGTCTCTCTTCATTTGATTGCAATTTTTCTAAAGGGTACAATTTCTGGGCAAAGAATTTTCGGGGTTTTATACAAACCTTTACTGTTGCATAAAACCAGTAGGATACATCAATCTTCATTTACAAGGATACAGTTCTTGAAAACATTTTTGTGTTGTCTGTATATTTCACAGATTTCACAGAATATTCTGAGTTTGAAGGGACCAACAAGGATCATTGAGTCCAACTCTAAAGTGAATGGCTCATACAGAGATTGAACCCAGAACCTTGGTGTTAGTGCCATGCTCTAAACAGCCGTACTTTGACCTTTTAGGTCCTTTCCTGCTTGCTTCCATTTTCTCTTTGACATCTTTTTCCTTCATTTTTATTTCAAATCCTCTTCTTTGCTACCTACTTCCAAATTTCAGTCTCCTTCTGCTCTAGGTCTTTCAAACAGTGGCACTTGCAAGCCACAGCTCCAGTCTGGACTAAGTTTTGGTCTGGTAAAAAATGATTTGTGTGTGTCATGGTGCTCCCTTATAACCTTTGGAAGGGGGGAATTTAAAAGATGTGCTTACTCAAATAACTGAATACTGAACAAGCTCCCCAGGGAAGTGATCACAACATCAATCCTGCCAGAGTTCAAGAAGCATTTGGGCAATGTCTCAGGCACATGGTTGGGTTCTTGGGTTGTGAAAGGCCAGGAATTGGACTCAATGATCCTCTGGGTCCTTTCTGACTCAGGATATTCTATGGTTCTACTGGACCTTTGGTGCTGAATTTTTTTATTATATAGAATATTGCATAGCACTGTAAGTACTATAGCATAATGGCAAGGGAGAGATAAAAAAATTAACATATTTACCAACATGGAGGGAAAAAAGTGATTTAAAAATGTTGCCTAGGGAGTGAGGTTGAATCCTTCCAAACAAAGATTTCAGTGTTAGTTGCAATAATGGCAAATAGTTGCTTGTATATACATAAGTTTGTATATACAGTGTGCTCAGCTAATTCTATTCTATACTAAGCAAGAGATTTAAATGGATATTCCAGACATCTCTTGTGAAATCTGTTTAAGAAAGTTTGCTCACATTTTAACTGGATACCCAGAAGGAGAAAATACCCAGTAGGTCTCCAAGGCTCAAAACCAATGCTGTGGGTATCAAAGATTTAAAAGCATGTCCATTCTCCATGCAAAACTTCCGAGATACAAAAAGATTGAGGTTCAAAATCATGTGACTTTTTGCCAAGGTTTCTGAGAACTTGCAGCCCAGACTTTGGACTGGGAAGTTTCAGACTTTATAGTGGTAGCCCCAGCAACACTAGCAAATAACTGTTGTACCACTCTGAGTGGAGAAATCATTTGATCCAAATGTTGCTCGTCCTCACCACAACTGTTTCTGCAGAAACCCACAAAATTTTTACTGGCTGAATGCAATGGCATGTGTGAATTGAGCTCTCCAAGAAGTTTAAAGAACAGCAGTTCTGGTGGTTTCATTTCCCCACTCATGGCAGAAAAAAAAAAAAAGACGAAAAAAGACAGAGAGTGACCAATGTGACACACAACTGCAACGCTGGACTCTGTGGTATCATTCAAACAGAGAGCCAGGGTGCAGCTCAGCTGTTATTTGGAAGGAAGGAGGATGTACACCAATTCTACTACGTCTCAAACCTGACAGTGTTTCTTTAAAATGTCCTTAAACCTGTTTAACACACCCCTACTTTTCACCACTCCCTGGGAACATGCACCACTTATAACAACTTGTAAATCAAGAAAAACCAAACCCAGCAATTTATCCTCCAGTGTGCGCTGGCTATTTTCACACACCCAGCGTGGCCATGTAATTAAGATACAACAGAGCTCACTCACTTGGAACTTTCTGCTTCAGCCTAAAATGAGTTCAGCATTGCAAGTTTAAATGTTTCAAATATGCTGGAGTGGAATTTTATATTTACAAATTAAATTAAGAAATTAAGAAAATATTAAAAATTCAAAGACTTTGATTTTGGCACAATGCTCTGATATTCTGCTCACAGATTTATACAATATGCCAAACCTCATTTATACTATTTGTCTGCAGCTCAGGCATCTGCATAGAGTGAATATAGATATCTACAAGTAAAGAAGCTAAACTCCTAAATTCAAGTCTTACTCTTGGTGTAGCTGGAGGATTCAAATTCAGAAAAATCTGACACATTCCTTTTAAAAATGTAAGGAATATTAACTTTGTACTTTTGAGTGAAAGGGACAGAACTGCCAGGAAAGGAAAATGATTTTTTTGTTTTTCTCTGTCCTCTCATGTTACAATTTCTTTATGGTTCATAACCCTACATGGCTAGATTATCGTTTTCTTTGTCACACTTTTTGTGTAAGTGGCCACAGTGCAGTAGGGAAGCTGGTTTTAGAGATGCAGTGCTGTTGAGACTGCAGAATGAGCCTTGCAACTTGAATTCTGGCCAGAAAAAGAGAGAAAAAAAAAAATGCATCCTTGTTCCTTCTCCTTCTAATCTGGCAAGAAGTCACTGTTTTATGCAAGAGAAAAAATTTTGAAATCCTGCCATTATATGAAATTTATCTGACATGCCTAGGTGTTTACAGTGCAGATACCTACATCTGACTTGTCATTTTTTAGGCTCCCTTTCCAAACAGTGAAGAGAAAGAGTAACTTCTGCAGCCCAATCCTCTGACCTATTTTAAGCATCTGCATTAGTGTGACATTCCGTCAGGGGTGTCTTGAGTGACACATTTAGAGGTAGGACCGTGGCTTTTGATGTAGCCCAGCTTTTTGGCTAAATAGGGCCTGGATGGAAAGTCTCACCCAGTTTTGAGGAAACAAATGTTTGAAAATAGCTGTCACCAGTTTGGCTTCTCCTTCACTGAATCGAATTCAAATTATTTTCTTTAAAATTAATTGGCATTTAGCTCTCTCAGGCTAACAGTCTGCATGAGGATCCAGAGTAACCTACACTTGAAATTAATGGGTTCTTCACATTATGCGTTTAAAGCACCATGGCATGATCTGGAACCTGAGGAACTTGGGCCTCTGTGATTAAATCCAGATAATTATAATAATTCTGTTCTGACTCTTGCCCTTGTAATTTCACCCAGATTATTTAAAATTTATTCCATTCCAAAGCACAGCCTTGTTTTCATTTCACTTAACAACAGCAACAAAAACAAATGAAAAAACCTTTGGCTCAATTCTTTGTGTACTGAACATTAAAACTCACGCAGAAGATTTTTTTCTGATAGCATTCGTTTCAAAGTACTCACAGCTTGGAAAACAATTATTAGAAGAACATCATTTCCTGAAAATAAAAGGGAAGGAGAAGTTGATGTTTGAAATGCACTCACTTCCACACATTTTAAAAGTATATTGGCCAGTTTTTATCAAAGGACAAGTATTTTAAAAAGGCAAGATGAGAACTTGGTTGCATCTTGGAAGATGCTTGGAAATGCTATTAAACCACCTACTTCTGTGGATAAGGGAGGACGAGACACTGAATTCTCAAAAAAAGCTGGGAGGTGAATGTGGAGAGAAGATGACATTTCTGTGATACTGTTTTTGGTTTTCCTCCTGCAGAGACTGACATTTCAATACATATCGTAAAGCTGCCTTGTGGGTTTTTTTTCTGTTATTTGAGGAGGTGAGCAATTTTATTGGATTGCAAAGGTATTTATGAGTAAGGAGAGGGTCTTAAACGTGCTAACAAAGCAAAGTTCTCTCCATATTTATATATGCCAAAAGCAAATGCTCAGGAAAGAGTGGAAGAACTAAGTTGCTTTTCATAAGTGCCCTTACAGTCTCTATCAATTTGCTTGTCACGGTCTTTCTTAGCCCAATGTAGTTTCTGTTTACTTAGTAACCACCAATGCATTTCTCTTCCACAAGCTTGTCTTGTCTCTCATTGAGCTGGTTTATGTATGGGTACATACGCATGCATATATAAGTATTTATGTACGCACATACATGCGCATATGTGCATAGTTACAGATAAACACATATAAAAATAAAGTATTTCATTTCATAAACTATTGGAAACACATCTTCCTGCAGTAAGGGTGGCTGACATACATACTGTCGGAAGAAACATCTAATTTTTCTTTTTCTTTTTCCCTGTTCCTTTTTTTTCCTTTTTCTTTTCCTTTTTTTCTCTGTCTCTCTTTCTTTTTCTTCCTACTAACTTAATGTTGATGCCAAACAGCTCTTGTATTGGGGGAGAATTGAAATACACCCTTCTCATACACCACTTATACCTCCTTTCACCTTGCTAAAGCATACTAGCTGATGCATTTGTTCCTTGTGTGCAGAAGTAATTTTGCATCTTCAATTGACTTTTTTGTACTTCTCTGAACCTTTGTAAGTTCAATTCCACCCTTTCTGATTCCCATTTTTTACCTCTGTCTTATTTCTGCAGTTACTGATTTTGGAACATATTTTCTAAAAGCTCTTCTACAATAAGCTGCTCTGTGTTAACTGCACCACAGCCAGTGTCTTCCAGGGAGGAAGAAAAACTTACCTTTCTTCCATGCTCATATTCAACTTCGAAGTGGATAGAGAACATGATCACAATTTGTGAAATTTGGCTCACATCCATAGCAGTTGTGTGTTGACAACACCAGTATGGTGTGCACAATTTCATGAAATAAGGAAGATACTGGTTCATCAGGACTTTTTGACTGGCATAAAATGTCCATGTAGGTTTTCAAATCACAATCAAGTTCTCAGTCAACTAATTTGATCGAAATTATAAAAGAAAGAATGACCAGAGAAAAGGCTGCTCAGCCCTAGAACAATACCAGGATAAGGAGAGGAAACTCAGTCTATCAGGTGAGTGTAATGTGAAGTTTCTCACATGGATATCATTCAGTGGGGGAGTTACATGTCCCAGTCTGTGCCATAAAAAGAACACCCTGGGTGGGGGAGGAGGGGAGTCTGCTATTTATTTATAGCACCCACGACCAATTAATTGCTATAAGAAAATTTCACATAGAGAGCAGGAAAAACTTTTCTCCCCTTAACTTCATCTCTGCTAACATATTTTAAAAAGATTGCTTTCCCTGAGATCAGCACAGTTGGTTCTTTCCCTGAGTTCTGTCACTGGGCATTTCTAGTTGATAAGAGATGTTACAAAGTCTTTCATATTTTTTAATGAAAAAAGCACATCTAGTCCTAATTCTCACATTCCTTCTACTGTTGGTCAAGATCTGATTTTATTTTCTTTAGCCACCCATATGAATGTGTTCTTTGCTAATTCAGATGCTGGTGACAAATTAACAAATAACCTATTTATCAATAACATAAGCTACAAAACTGGTTACAGCCATTCAGCTGGTACACACAGGTGTCATTGAACTTAGGCAGTATTCCAGCACCATTTTCCTTAAATAACTGATTTTATCAGTAACTTTGTGTTCTTTAGCTAAGGCAGTAATGGCAGTACTGCAAGATCAAGATACTCAAGTTTAGCATGCTATGGACCAGACTTTCAGGGACTTCTGAAATCTCACTTATTTGCAGCGTAAAGAGCTATTCAAATTGTGGGAAAATCAGGCCCACTGACACTGTGTATCTCCATGAAGTGTGTTGGCATCTGCAATGAACAGAAGATACTGCTCGGGCATTTTCTGTGGCAACCAGAAGACATGAAAAAGTTACTGTGTGGGGAGACTCCAGCTGGTCTGGGGTCTCTGTGGAATAATTGCACTTTGCTAGGAACCTTCTGCATGCACGGAAGGAAAGGCCGTGACACCAGAACGGAAATCCGGTTTCTAAAGTGATGGGTCATGGTTTACCGACATGTGCAGTCTGTGTGTCCAATTAAGAATTATTTATGTATAGAGAAACCAATGGTCTTTGGACATGTGTCCAGACTCAGGTCTATAAGAACCGCAGCTTCTGATACAATAAAGGTCCTGTTTTCGGAAGAAGACGTGTCATTCCTTTGACTTACCTCGACCATTGCAACGACAAGTTAAGACATTTTGCATGCTATTTATAGCATTTTTTTTCTTCCTTCTTTAGTTTATGAACTTTGCCACACCTTTTGGGAGAACAATGGGCTGCAAATACATCTGCATTGTGACTAAGGTTTTCTTAGCATTTAAAAAATGCATATTAAAAAGCTCTGACAGTGCTCCTTCCTGTATTCATAAAGGTGTGGTTAAAATAGATTGCATGCCTTACTTTAACCAGCTGAAAGGTCTTCTCCAGGAACAGCAACCTGCAGTAGCTATAGGAAATGTAGGCTGGGTTGGTAAAAATTAATCAATAAAACATAACGTTATCCCTGGTGCATTATGATATTTCCTATCAGACTTGGTGAAATGTTGCACTCACTTTAACAGTAATATAATCTAGCGAAAGTGTCTTTCAGTTCTTCTGCCTCTGCACAACAGTTGTCACTACATAATATTACAAAATGACTCATATATCTAGCTATTTTAATCACCAAGTGATAAAATGCTGAAAAATTACAACATAAAAAGAAAAAGGAAAATTCCATAGATAATATCGAAGTATTCACTTAGACACTGGTGAGACCAATAACTGTATGCCATAGTGAAGGAGGTGTGGAGTTATTAGCTCTTTTTAAATTTTAAACTTTCAGGAGGTAGAAAAACTGTGATGATTTTGTTCCCTCAAACGCCAAGTTATAACTCAGTGGTAAGGTAGTCTTCTGGTAAAACTGGGCTGCTCTCAGAAGGAGGAATGATTTGAACTTTGGTTTAGTCAAAGGCTAAGTGACTTTTCCAATTGGCAAGATCTTGCTTTCTTGTCCTGTTCTTTGAAAGAGTTAAGCATGTGTAAAGAATTAAAGAGCACAATTATCTCTCTCAAACCCTGTCAAGGCCACGGAAGGAACTTGCCATAAGATAAGCCACCACAGTGAGAACTTAAGATAAGCACAGAAGGGAGGAACTTGTGAGGAAGGCCCTAATTTCAGGCCTGTCAGAGGGAAGATCCGGTTAGCACATCCTGGGTTAACGCAGCCAGACAAAAATCCCACTATGGCAAACTGTGTGAAAAGAAGCAACTGCTCATACACATATCGCTAAGTCAAAAAAAGATCACCCAAAGTTATGTGACATGTGGCATCTCCGACCACCAATGACCACTGATGCCCCACTGAATACACATCTGTGGATACCCAGAACTTGGACTATATAAAGATGGTACTGTTATTTGGGTGTTAGGAAGATAAATTACTCGTCTGTAGAACTGGGTGAAGTTTAGGGCTTGACATGCTTCAGTGATCTCAGACCTAGGGAGAAGTTAAAAAGCTTGGGAATAAGGAGGTACCACTGACAGTGGACACAAAGAATGCAAAATTTACAGAACACAAGGACATTTGGCAGAACTCCTAAGATAAGGAAGAAACTAGTAAAACCAACTCAGCAACTGCACTGAATCAGCTCAGACAGGGTAAAAGGTAATTCTGGTACAACAAGATCGTAACCATTGGTTCATGGCCCACTGTCCCAAGAAACCCATGGACTCAAAAGAAGAGAAAGACTGAGCATGCAGACTAATTAGCATTTGAGGCAAGGGAATCATTTAACAGATAGAAGATAGACTACTAATTATTAAAAGAACTATGTAACTTGTAGCCAATGAGATGTATAAATGGTGAAAAGTTTTGAACAGCCCTGGGACCCCCACCACTGAGAAGAATGATCAGCAGGACACCACTGGGTCCAGAGGCAGTGACTGTCTTCTGCTTGATCTCTCTCTCTCTTTCACTTTCTCTCACTCCCTCTCCCCAACTCTTTTCTACTTCTTTCTATGTCTCTGCCTCACATTCATTGTTAAATAAAATCCATATTATTGACTTGGGCATATGGTCTCATTTGCACATCTCTCACTAAGAGGATTTTAACAGCATGTTTGCATGTGGATTAGGCAGAAGAATTCCAATTTTTGAGCATGAAGTAAAGAACAAAGTCGTTACAAACGACACCAGGTAATGGGCTCTGCCAGTGGTTGCCCTTTGCAAGGCGACTCAGGACATTGCTTATCTACTTTTAAAACCCACATCTTAGTTGGAGGTAGGATGCCCATGGAGAAAGGGGTTTTCCATCTCACATCAGATCATTAGTATATTTTACTTTGAGATGTCTATCTAGGAGCAAGAGAACCAGAATCTTCATGAGGAAGTTATAGAAATCCCGTGGAGTCTAATGGTAGAATAACCTGCTCTCCTCTCTGTTGCAGTCATGAATGCTCCTGGGATTCATACAGTCATTTCTAATCTGGTTCTGAGTCACACATACCTCTTGTTAAGAGTGTACCCATAGGCAATACGTTCCCTTGGTTAATTATTCTGTCCAGGGTGAAAAGTGCCTCTGTACAAAGAGGTATCACAGGTCCCAAGCAACACCTTATTTTATGTAGGGTTGGACTGGGAATTTAAGGAGGAGCAGGCCTTGTGTTAGTCACCTTCAAGAGGAAGGTGTCACCCTAGGTAAGAGCATCATTTCCGTTTCTATTTGCTGTGCTGGGTTCTTTTTTTTGCATAAGTGACCCTTCCCCTTTTGACTTAACTTCTTAGGACTGCTGCCTATGTACACAGGAGATCTTAGACCAATCGTGAGGAACAAAAATGTGCAGCTGGCACAGATGTGCAACCCACCTTCCAGATAAAGGTTACATTAACTAACTGTGTCTGCCAGCTAAATGCTGCCTGGCAGGTGGCCATCATCCATTGCTGACACCTATCTATATGTTCCAGAGTGTTTAGTTTTAGTCCTCTTTTGACATGAGTTATATTGAACAGAACTAACTTTGGAAAAATCAGGTCCACTAAACAGGACCATAATAGTTAAATAATTAAGAGTAGTGGACTTGAACAATACCCTCTCTTTGTCCATACCATTGGCATGCACACTCCCAGACACAATTTTGATGCTGCCAATTACTATCTCTGAAAAAAGACTTGGACACAGATCTTTCTAGTACTGATGCTGGACTGTTTTCAACTGGAGTGTGGATGAGGCAACAGTTCTTTTTGGAAAGCAAGTTTCGTATTACAGGTACAGAACAGGCTGTGCCACTTGTCCTCAGGACAAAGACTGGGCCTTAGTAAGTTTAATTTAATGGGATAAATGTGTCTGCTTTATCTATATATCTTGAAACTAAAAAATTGAACGGTACCTGCTAGACTGTCTTCAAATCTTTTGGACACACCAGTTACAATAATAGAATCTTATAACCCAAAATACAGCAGTCAACCTATCCCAGCTGGAAAGCCTGAAGTATTAAAGGACTTCACATTTGGAGGACTGAGTGTATTCAGTAAATATTCATGTCTTTTTGGGAGGAGTCACAGACTCATATTTCTCAAAAAAATTGCACTCTGAGTCACTGCTCATTGCCAACTCTCTGTTGTGAATCTACATAAAAGCTCAATAGAGCTATGATACGTTATGATATTTTCAAGATGCCACCTCATAAACCTTAGTAAGGATGTGGAGGTAGCACAATATTTTACAACACGTTTCGTATTGAAAAATGGAAACTCAACAAAAATTGACAAGAAAATCATGTAGTGAAAAATGCACTTTTCTAGCCATCAAGGGACACAAGGGACTGTCAAAAAGTTTATAAGCTAAAGCTAAGAACACTGAACACAACCAGCTTGTTCAGAGAACCATGAGAATTGGGAAGTATCATAATGTATTGTCACTGTAGGGTGCTATAAGCATTTGACTTTAATAATACTGAATAAGCCATTCAAATCTAAATTATGGCCTTTCTGGATTCCTTAGGTTCAGTTTTCTGCCTGTGCTACTCTGTTTTAAAATAAGCTTACATACCCCACTGGCAGTTTCTTAGAAGGCCTTGTAAGAATTCTGAGGGTGACAAATAAGCCTCTACTGTTGCTGAGGTATTTAAAATAAGCCTGGTCGAAATGTTCTTCAAAATGTGCTAAAAACCTAAGCATCAAGAGATAGTGGCCTATGATTACTAATCAGTAATACGTTCCTATTCTTTGTTATTAATAAAGAGGATTTAAACTAGGAAGGAATTCTAAGACACTTCTTGCTTTCTCTCATAAATCATGTCAGGCCATGCACTCTGCTAAATTAAGCTATCAGATATTGGTGGAGTTATATCCAGTTATACAAGCCTAGGATGTGGCCATGATGCTTGTATCTATTTTTCAGAGAACTCCTCTTTTTGGTTGTCAGCTCTACTGTATCAGGCACATATGAGCACATATATGTATGAGCAAATATATATATATATTTGCTTCTATTTTTTGCAATGCTCTTTTTTGACACTATGGAAAAATCTGTGTCTAGAATACTATCTCTGCTTCAAATTGGCTACTTTCTTGAGAGTGAGAAAGGGAATAAGGGAGACATAATTCAAGTTCTGAAATAGTCTGAGTAATTAAATTTCACTGTATCTATATTTCTGTCCTTGCTTCAATTAAATATGGACCTTAAACTACAGAATTAAAAGAAAACTGAAACCTGACTGCAGAACAGTTCAGACAATCTAGGAATGGCTGGAGTGAATGATCTACTGAGATCCAGAGGCAAAGTTTGAGCTCCTCTGAATTTCTGAAATCTGAATTTCTTCAGAGTATGGGAAGTTTGTTCATGGAAAATAGTTACGGATCATTTTCACTGTATGGTTGTGCTGAAAATGTTAAATTCCTGATACACGGTACTGCATCATATGTTCTTTATTCACCAGGAACAATACTTGTATGTGGTTACCACACAGAAAATGAGTCAGAATGTTTAGCAGTAAGTTAGATTTGCTTTAGTCTGAAAAAATAATCAGGTTTTTTCCCAGCTTTGAAATAGCCAGTAATCAGCACAGCTAACACCAAATATTCACCATCTCTTGAATATACTGGTTGTTGCAGATCATCCAGTAAAAGACAGCTGGCCCACTATATTCTTAAGCTGAGGTCAGTACCATTGTTGGAATTTCTTATAGTGTATGATAGTGTATGTATTTTCCTGTAGACTGTCTATTCTGTCACACCAGACGCCAAGGACTTCCTTAGAATAAGCCTTGGGCTTATTTTGGGTAGCAGGACTGGCTTGATCTGTCCCATAATTTCTTCTCTGTGTTCAAAGGCCATAAATACAGGAAAATACCAATTTAAGTTCTCCTGACTGTATTGCTTGCATCTTTATTTGTGTTTCTCAGACATTTTGGTTAAAGAAGGCAGTGCTGTGGGACAGGTTAAGCTTATCTCTGATGTACAAGCAGAACGTGTCTGGTTGAATGTAAAATGATAACAAATTCATATCATGTAGCACCTGGATTGTGAAAGAAAAATATTTCAAACAAAAAAAATACTCCTAGTCCCAGGTGTTTTTATTATAACTCAAAGCTTGACATCTATTTCAAATTAAAGCGTATGTATAATTTTAGAGTTAATTCCCATTTAATGCTAATTCTGCATTTCTTATGAGGAACGACATCTGTTTCATTTGGGAGGCAACTATAAATTCTAAATATGTCTGTAAAGAGATATATTCACAGAAGTGTCTTCATGATTGTAAAAAGAAAAACATTCCAGGACTGCTACAAGTATTTTTCACTTTCAGAAACATAGAAGTTGAGATTTAGAAAATTCAGAAATGTTTTCTTGATTGTATTCATTAATTCTGATACTTGTGGTAGTTAGTAATTTATATTTGGTATTTTCTTGTCTGCTGGTCTGCTTCATCAGATATAACTAATGTTTAGACAATAACTTCATGCTGCTAAGTACCAAGCCTATGAAGAGGTAAGCATCAACAAAAATAAGGGCTGTTACTAAGTTAATTCATGTCAGAGTTTGATTTATTTGTGTTCAAAGAAATTGTTAACTTTCACAAAAGACAATAGGACCAAAGATTGCCCAGCATCTTACTTAATGATCTCCCACATATTTCATTACAAAAGTTCCCCAAATATAAAAGAATTGTGGTCTTGCATAAGCTACATTAAACCCAGCCTC
Organism: Grallaria varia; assembly: GCA_013396735.1. Lineage (NCBI taxonomy): Eukaryota > Metazoa > Chordata > Aves > Passeriformes > Formicariidae > Grallaria > Grallaria varia. The sequence goes on from VWZG01001692.1 coordinate 392,782, forward strand.
TGTATGTTAAACAGAAGCGTGGAGTTGTATACAGTATTTCTGTAAGAAAACTATTGATTCCATCCTACTGTATTTACAAATAATAAGGCAGTTCTCAGCCTACAAATTTATTTGCAGCCATTTTAAAGAGAGAAAAAAAGTGAAAACAAACTCTTCTCTTGTTTCAGTTGCTGGCTATACTGAAGGGGAATGCAAATGTGCACAGATAAGAGTCTTGCAAGATCTCATGTGGGAGGGATTTCCCCCCATGTCTTTTGCCTCTGCCCACATACTCAAGCAATGCCAATACTTCATGCAGATCAGATCCCAGTGTGTGTTCCACATGTAACACTTCTGCAGACTTTTTCTTTGGTGAAAAAACAGCGTCTCTCCATATTTAACTGTGTAAATAACTGAAGCCCTGTAGCTGAGAGGCAGCTGTATAGCTCTGTAACATACACGTCTGTGGAAAATCCAATTGACTGTAGTATATTTTTCCAAACGGTAATTGCTTGGTTTTCTGTTTCAAGGTCTGTGTAAGCAGTTCATTTTGTGAAACCCAGCCCCACTGCACTTGAAAACTACAGCAAGCACAGAAGGATAACAACTCACCCGTACTTTTAATTGATCTGGTATTTCTACAAGGTGCCACCCTTTTCCACACCTCCTACCTCCTTCTTAAGTGACTCAGTCTCTGAAGGAGAAATCCCTTGAGTTTTCAGACAGCTGGATGGCGAGCAACATTTCAGGTCTCTGTGTGCTTTGACTGTGCCTCACTCCAGCTATCTCCAGGTTGACTAACCACTCTGAGCTGCGCCAGGACACTAACTTCTACTGTACCCAGGTAAGAATGTTTACTCTTCTGGCTTTATATACCATACATGGGAAGTCCTACATTTTCAGATGTTCTGTGATTTCTTAGTGTCCAGTTTAGGATCCTGCTTCAGAGAATGTGATTTTCAAGAAGTGTGGATAACTTGACTATGAAAATCCAGCTCTAAAAGTTTTACAGTTTAAGTGTTCAGATTGCCTGCACCTTTCTGACTTCGCCTGGCCATACTATCTTAATTGATTCATTATTTGCGTTATATTGCTAATTGTATTTTATTTTAGTGTTAATTTTCTGGTGACAGATTCACTGTTAAGACCATTTCTCATGAACGGCTGTTTTAATGCAATTTTTGCTCTTCAGTTAATTTTATTATTTGCTTATTCTTTCTTTGGAATTTTTATCTAAAACTAAGGAGTATTTACTCTTTTCTCCTTTACTTGAGCTTGCTTCAAGTTTATTATTTTTGAAAAAAAAAATTAACAACAGTTTGCTTTCATATTCACCTCTGCAAAAGGAATAGCAAAAATAACTATTCTTCTTTGATACAATGACTTACCTATACAATTAACTGAATCCATGTATAGACAGGATGGGTTCTTCCCCCAAAATCTAGGAAAGTGAATGACACAATTGAATGAATAAAATTATCACCCCCTCTTCTGCATTCTATTACAAAAGAGAAAACCCACCACATTTAAAACTGATCAAGTATTTCTAATTTGAAAATATGTACAAATCTGGGTTGTGACTTAGCAGTTGATTTTACGTTAGTGACAGTTCCAAAGCTTCTTTCAAAACAGAATCTCCTCCACCCACATCCTGAAAAACCAGTTTTGAGAGTTCTTTCAGCCACGAAGATGAATGATTTCTGTCATACATTCATGTGTTCTGTAGTCCTACCTTGCCTGTTCAAACCTTGCCTGTCTTTTCTTTTACACACATACATCTTATTTTTATTTTCTATGAGAGTTGTTACTAATTCTGTGGCTGAAATTGTAGACTAAATATCAATTTAGACACAGTGTATTAATTCCAAAAGGACCCAAATATATTACATGCTACTGCTCTGATAAGTACCTCTTGAAAAAAAATCAACCTAGAAACGCATTTTTGTTATTCTTTATTGTCTGTAAAATAAATGTAGCTATTTTTAAATGTAAATTTTAGCAAAAGGACAAAAAGACTAACTAATTGCCAAAAAATTAGAATCATGTTACCAGTGGCAATTTTGTGGGGAGGAAAGTAGAGCATCAGTTATTCATAGACATCTGCACCTCACCTATTTGAAGAGAACATATTCTTGACTGAAATAACAAGTTTGGATCCAAAAAGGATAGTACAGCCTTGATTGGCTCTGCTGTGATGATGATTTGCAAAACAGCCTTTATCTGGAATGAAGAAACACAAATTCTTACTTGATTTTAAGTATGGGTACGCAGAACTGGCAGCTCAGTCACAGCATTTTTGGTATCTGAGGGGAGAAATTATGGATGTGGAGAACAGTGAAATTGGTATTGACCTCCAAAGCAGAAAGATTTTACTTCATACATTTATAGATCCCTATCTAGAAGAACAACTGTAATGATGTATCTCCCCATTGCCTTAGTTCTAATGCTTGGAGACCATCCTATGTCAAGTCAAAACTGCTTTAATCAGTTGCTTGCTCACACTTACTATATTCAAAAAAATAATAGAGCAAATAAGGAGGTTTGCTGACATGAAAATTTTTAACTAAAAGCAAGGAAATACTGTTGTGTGTTTCATAATTGTGATTAAGACCAAATGTGTTTTTCTGTAAAATGTCATATTCTCCACATTCATCTCATGTAAATGAAAGATAATCCAAATGCTATAGAATTGGCATTAAGAGTTACAACGGAAAACAAAGCAAACCAAAAAGTAGAGCTGAAGTAAGTTTCCATTTCCAATGGAATAGTTTTAAAGTTCTGAGCTTCACTTATTCACAAGGTACTGAATGTTCAACTTACTTTTTCAAGAAGATGAAATCTTGGTGGCAAGTTTCATATCTGGGATAAACTAAGAACAAAGTATAAATGCCTGTTTTCTTTTTCATACGGCAAATATTAGACGCTTTTGAAAAGCTGGAACTTGAAGGACACGTAGCAAACAGCAGTCAGCAAGCTGTGGTTGTGTAGAGTCATATATAAGAAACCTGTTTTTTGCAACTGTGTTTCATGTGGACATGCCAAACTCAGCTACTTCTCTACAATCCAGGCTGCGTTAGCAATGCAGCATAAGAAGCTGGATGACAGGAAAATTCTGAAACTTTTTTGTTTTAAAATAGTTGTTCAGTTACAGCTTTTGGCATCAACCACTTCACTAATAATATTGAAAAGTTTGACATTTTAGCTGTTCACATTTTGCAATGCTTTGTATGAAAAATCTCAGTATAAAAACAAATGTTTTGACTTTTAAGAGAAGAAGGTGTGTCTCTCTCACCCCTCCTTCAACATTTATTATGTTGACTTACTTATTATATAGTGTGATGATATGCAGTGCCTTTTGCCTCTAAGCTGTGGAAATAAATATTGTTTATTAAAAGCAAAATGCATATAAATTGAGTATTTATAAATAAGGTCTTAATCACTGTCATAGCTAGAAGCCAAAGAACAAAGGTTAGTTTGTTGCAACTAGTTCAGTCTGATGTGGAAAACATAAATCTTACAGGAAATGCTTGTATTACTCTTATGTATTTTTTAAAATATAGCAATGCATATATGTGAAGCCTCGTCACATAGAAAGCTACAGCCAAGAGCAGAAGAAGGAAGACAAAAGCAATGTGTGATGGAAGAATGGGTGTGTTCAGACCATCTGAAAACTAGAAGGTCTAGCTTTCAGAATTTAAGGCAGACCTGAGATATTCTGCTGATCAGTCACTGCAAGAGGCAGAAAGGAGATGCAGAAGTGTGAATATAGGTATTTGTGATAAAAATAGGATTAGAGACCTGTGCTGCTTTCAGAATAACTTCCTGATAGATTGGAGGGACATTTAACTTTCCCAGAAGTCATGTTTGAAGTTTTTTTCTGAATTTCTTTGGGATTATATTTGGATTTCTCAAAAAATGGGTGAGGGTCTGAATCCAGGACTATCATGTCTTAAAGTCATTTGGGAACTGCTCACTGGACTGGCTGGGGCAGTTTTAATTTTCTTTTTAAGTTTCCTGACGCTGTTTTTAAATTCAAATTACACTGGAGTTGCATTCCTGTTTGTTTTTGTTTTGCATTCCAGCTGAGTTGTTTTGCTTCAGTGGTTGAGATCTTATTAAGAATGTCTAAACATAATTTGCTATTATAGTATACTATAGAAACCTGTAACTCCTCTTTCTCACAAAGTTAAAAACTTTTTTTAATCTCCCTATGGGCTAAAGATAAGCTGTTCACTGACCTGCGATCTTTATGGGCTGGAATTTTTAAACTAATGTCATCCTCATAATCTTTCATTCATTCCCCTTTCCAAATACACAGATTAACACAAACGTCGGTCAAATTAGTGAAGACCAAGAAAAAAAAAATGCTTTGATGAGCTTTATTCTGCCTCTTTACACAAGATTCTTTTCATTTCTAGAATCGTAAAATTTAAATCTTACTCTGATGATTTTGATTGTCGGTGTTACAGATTAAAGTAAGATTTTCTTTCAATTTGCATTTTAAATTTTAATGGGTTAATCTTTGATATACAACTTGAAAGTTCAGAAGGAAGCAAAAAAGCCTTGAGGGCAATATGGCAGCATTTGGTAGGCCTAAAATGCCTGGATTTAAAATTTCAGAATATCTGGCACATTTTCAGTCCTGACTGTAAAAGGGGGTGTGCCTGTTTTTTATATTCATTTACGCATACTACTTTTGGGTTGGGAGACAAAGTAGCAGTTTATTTTGGATGCTGTGCACATGTGCAACAGAAGTAGTTTTGCCCTAAAACCATTAAAAATAGATATAGGACAAGAGACAAAACACACTTTTAATTAAATGATGGAGGATGAAAAAAACACACTTGATGGACTTTCTTTTGTCTTGCATGGTTACACGCAGGAGCTGCAAACCTGCCTTATAGTCGCTGTTCATGGTCCCAGTGTCATTAATAAGTTTGTAGTTAATCTGTAGATTTTAAAGACAAGCCTCGAAATGTATGCATTTTTTGCTTTGGCCACGATTTTTATTTCAGAACAAATGCCTGAGGTTTTTTTGTTTATTTCTAAAAAAGGCGTATGAGGCTTCCTTTGTCAGTTCTGTGAGAAACTTCACTTTCTATCACCTGTATGTTGGAAGGAGGATTACAGTCTAACATGAAGTCTAAATAGCAATTTCCTGTCATTTTCAGTAAGAAATACTTAAATTGCAAAATGTATATTTCAAACAAGATCTTCTAAGTCTTACAATAACCACATTTGGTTTAATTTTCACAAAAGAGGTCTCCTTTTTCAAAGTTTTATGATTCATTTCCCTTAGCACATAGTTTTAAAAGTACTTATTAGAAATTTAACTCCAAAATCCTTCTATACAAACTAGTACTTCTTGAGATGAAGTGCCAGTTCTCATTGCTTGGAAAATATACTGAAATATCAAGCTTCCTATTATCCCAGGACTGACCGGCTGCATCAGATGTCCACTTGTTGCCAAGCTGAAAATGTAAATAAATCAGAGACATAAAAAAACTCTACTGTCTTGGGACAGTTCAGGAAAAATTATAATGAAAGTGGTAACTATATAAAACTGATTACCTACCTCAACAGTATCTAGGAAATTCAGTGCATATATGCTTAAAACCTTATGTAAGTATTTTCAAAAGATATTTTGTAACTGATTGCAAAATAAATAAGGCTCACTATAGCTCTGAGCATATTTTTATCATGTGAGAACCAGATCCAGCTGTCACGTGTTTTCTACACACACTATGCCAATGCCTGTTTGACAACAACAACTAAGCTTAAAAAAATAGGAATGTGGGTTGGAGCCTTCCAATCAACATGCTGGAATTTGAAACTTTTATAAATATCTGGAATTTCACAACTGGACAAGATGCATCTGGCCTCCAATATTATTTTTGTATTTATATCATTACTTTCAAAAAAGATCTGCAGTTGTTTACATCCAGATTTAGGTTTATTGCTTTTGTGCCTATTTTTTTCTTTTTCTTGTAATAATAAGCCTTTTTTAGTAATTATCTGCAGTAATATCTTAGAAAAGAAAAAAACTTACTCTAAGTGCAATCCATTGTTGTGGCAAGCACAATCTTTTATTGTCAGTATAAACATTTTAGTTAAGCTTTTGCCAGAATCGAAATTCTTCTTCCCCTCCCGCCAGTAAAGAAAGAGCCACAGGCTCCAGTCTCAATCCACTCTGTCTTAGTTGTGGGAGCAATACATTCTAAGTCTGTAGTAAGAAAAATACAGTAACTGTGTCACCCACAAAACCAGGAATGTTTTGGATTTTTAAGGAGTTCTTCTGTCACAAAAACTCTTTGCGGGTGTTTCTGTAAATCTTAGCGGCCTGACAGTGGAACTGGCTGGGAGCTCTCCAGCTTAACACTGTTTTCTTGGAAAACGCTGCTTTTGGAAAAGGAATCCATTTGCTAAAGAAGGTCAGTTTTGGCCACACCCTTAAGTCAATATTAGCTCTGGGGTTTTTTAACTTCAGGGAGAATTTTTTTGTCATTGAAATGTCATTATGTTCTGCTCGACGCTTTCTCTAGGAAAGCTGACATTCACAGTCCAGTTTCAAAGTGAAACGTTTAAATCTTTTGAGTGGCTCAACTCCCAGATAATACTATTTTTTTTTATTTTATTTTTTTATATTAGCGGTTTTGGAGGCTCATTTTTCAATCTGATTTGAGACAAGGGAAGAAATGTAACTGAAGAAAGACAACTGTCGCAGGGCAGCAGAACTTTCTGCCCTGACCCCCTGCGTTGGCTGCTGCCCGCTGAGGCCAGGAGACCCCTCCGCGGGGCTGGGTGAGCCCCCCTGTGCTCCAGGGGCCACGCTGAGCCACCACGGACTGATACCATCTTCCCATGGAGCTTACCACCTCACCCCACTCTTCACTGCTCAGTCTTGCCCTCTGAGGGCTGTCACCACGTCAGGCGTTCTCAACAAGGGAATGGAGGGAGAGGCAGTGTGACAGGCAGGGCACAGGGCAGGAACACACGGAGGCATCACCAGGAGGGAAGAGCCATTGCCGTGGCCCAGGTTCAGTCTGAGAGGGCTGCAGCCACCGCTAAGCCATTCCTCCCCCTCAGACCAAACCTGTGCAAGGAGGTGGTCGTAGTGGACAACAAACTTAAGCTGTCTTTGGGGATGTTTCCTAATCTCTGCCTTTTTCTGTCATGTTTTCTTTTAGATTCCTACAGAAGGACAACATCCCACAGAGCAAATGTCAGCTTTCAGCCTACAGAAGCAGCCTGCTAATCAAAGCGGTAATGCTGAGTCCCCTCCATTTTCTGCTCTCAGTGCACTTGGCGGCTGAGGCACGGCCTCCCTCCTTTCTAAGCATCCCATTGAAACAGGAAGAAATTTTCCCTTCCCCTGAAACCCAAAAAAATGTTTCTAAAGGCTGAAAGGTTTTGAAATGCATGAGGACCTGGTTTGGGTGGGATGTGCCAGGCCTAAGTGCACTAAAATTGGTGCAGCCATTGCAGGGAGCTGCTTGCCTCTCCTGTGTTGAGGACACAAACTTTTGACTGCCAAATTAAGACAGGGATATGCTGCATCTGCCCATGCTCATGAGATCTGAACTGTTGTATCAGATCTATGTTTAATTTTTAAGTTGAAGATTGGGAGAAAATTCATTAGACCAGAAATGAGTACTCTTCAGCAAAGCCAGGGCCTCAGGCATTAGCAAATTGCTTGCAATGTTTTTGACAAAAAACCAGTGCATATCCCTTGGCTACTGCTTTCATAGGAGGTTTCTCAAAATCTTTGCACCAAGCAGTTTAAAAAGCCATGATTTCAGTGAAATACAAGTGATTTTTTGGGTAGGTGATAACAGTTTTCCTAAAATGCTATTGGAAAAAGCCAGTATGTCACATGCATGGTCAATTTTAAATTGGGTATATACTGAGTGCTTATTGATTATATAAAAACATTGATGTGATGTTTATGCCATTTAAGTTTTTCTTCAAGATTCAGGGGAGGTTATGGCTGACAGTAGAAGGGCACAGATTAAAATGTATTGGAAACAGATCAAAGCATCCTTGGTTAAAACTATTACAATGAAAAGAATGCTGGAAACATTTCCATCCCTTTAGCTGCCATCAGCTATCCTTACTGAAGAGGAGTTTTCTCTCTGGAATGCACAAACTTGAGGTCACATTTTTCCTACTTTTGAAAATTTAACTTTTTTTTTCTCCAATATTAATGATGGTACAAAATTAAAAATTAAAAATATTTAGGAGAATGGAAAGGTATACATTTTTAGAGCAAACATACTTCTTATAGTCTTTTTTGCTAATGAAAACTATCTTCATTTTTGATAGTTACTATGAGACAATGTTATTGTTTAAACCGACGGAGGTCCTTCCTCTTTCCGGTTCTAATGAACTATTTCAATTGGCAGTTAACAGGCTGATACAGACATCATGAAGTGAGGATAAGTTACTTTTTGTTAATCTACCGGGATTGCTGGCACAAACTTAATCTTTGATGTCCTTAGTCATTTGTCAAAGGGCTATATCTATGCTGCTTAAACACAGAAAGTCAAAACTCAGCATCAAGACCAAGAGACAGAAGCACGTATCTGTGCTATCAGCCGTGCTTCTTAATCATTTGCCATTTTTCTGGCACCTCAGTCTTGGAGAGAGCAAACCCAACAGAACCAGAGAACATGTGCAACTAGGCAATCATGAATGATGAGTTCCAGTGTTTCATTCCTTCTCTGGCCTTCCTTAATTTGGCAGTATGGACTCATCTACAATGAATTGAAGCAGATAAGAACAGACACAGTCTGAGTTACAGTCAGATATACATTCTTAGACTGAAGTTTATCTTTGTACTGCAGTGCTTTTCTTTCATGAGAAAAATGTATTTGAAAAGTCAGTCTTTGCCATTGTCACTTAAAATAAATGTTTTGGTGCTTTTTTGTGTTTTCATCTTCCACTCACTGTAGCTATTCTTCATTTTTTAATGTTATTCCTACAGCTGAAGTTCTTGTATTAAAAGCAAGAAGTACATTTTCCTATAAATCCCAGCAGAATGCCAAAAGACAGCCCTGACAAATGACGTATTACTGACTGCATGTGTTTTCTGTACAGCGTGGTCTTTCTGTACACAATCTTTACAGTTAAATGTCCTTACTGAACACCAGACAGTGATGTTTCCTGAAATCTGGTGGTGTTGAACTCCTTTTGCATGAATACTCAGTGAGTGAGGAATTAACGTATAAAATCATGAAGGTATCTAAAGGAAAACACAAGAAACTCTGTATTTTTCATCATTAATTTTAAGGATTAATTTGATATATTAACAAAGGTTTTGCATATTTAATTTTTTTGCCTTCTCTTGTCTGGAAAAATTTAGGGCAAATAATGCAGTTAAAAATGGGATTTCTATTTTGTCTAAACTTCTAGTTTTTCATTTTAAAAGGGAATGTTAAAATACCACAACAATATTTCCTCTCACCTCAAACATGTTGATGATATGAAACTTGGGTGGGAAGCGAAAGAACTGAGAATGCTGAACAATAGTAATTGCATGTTTTTGCTTGCAAAAAAAAAGGGCCAAAATCCTCATAAAAGGAAACCAAAGGAGATAAACATCAGCTTTCTAATATAGGGAGGAATTCACATTCTTCCCCAAATCAAGCCATTAATTCCTCAATATACTAAATATTCGCACTGTTGGGCAAAGATATTTGAGGTTGTTTTCATAAGTAAATAAGGCTTTAATGTTCATACAGCATGTGAGTGTGCATGTCTGTCTGTGTCACCCAATAACCTTTGAAACCTTATACCAATTTTAGTTAAATTTGATGTAAAGATATAGATCTTAAAGGTGTTGCTTGTACTAAAGTTAAGTAAAACTAAGTAGCTCAGTAGAAAAACTCTGTTCATTCAGCCATCAAGGAAAAAGCTTCAGTGGGAGTCTGACATTTTGAGACGCATGAAAGTCCACATATGTTGGGTTGGGTGGAGGACCATGTGGTCAACTCAAGATTAGCTTTCGTTCAAAATTTGCATCCTATCACACATCTGCAAACATAAAACCCACAGACAGCACCCCAGGAAACAGGATTCATTAGTTTGATTTTCCTGGGATTACTGAGGTATGCAAATTTTGTAATTCCTTTATCACATCTGTGAAATTTGTTTACATTAAAAACACATGAAGCTCTTTCATATTAAGGATGAAATTTATTTAGTTTGGTAAACTGGCTTCTGCAGTTTCTTCAAGGCTGAAGCCACAAACTTATCAAGGAAACAATCTGCACTAAACAGGTGTGGTATCTGAAAATTCAATCTGCGCTAAATTTTCACATATTTCAGCCTTTGTAATAGTACTTTAGGTTTTTAGGTTTTTTTTATTCTATATGTTCATTCTCAAGACATGTTTCTCTGCATTTGCAGATAAGAAGAGCCCCTCTGTTGCAATTAAAAGCAGACAACAGGCTACTCATGACATCAACAAACGACGGACCCTTTTGCAAGATAACAGCTGGATAAAGAAGAGGCCTGAAGAAGAGAGGTAAGAAAAATACAAAATGCATTTCTTCTGTTTTTAGTTCAGGATTCCATGTGCATTTTCTTGGAGTGTCTACTTTTGCATGGATGGTATCAACTAGAATTACGTAAATTAAATTTATTATTTATTTATTTACCTTGATGAGGTGTTGATTGCTTTTTTGGAAGTATTAATTTGCAGAATATTCACTGACTATATTTTTCCTTGGGACTTCTGAGCACTGAGTACTTAATGAGGTGTCAGGCTTCTGCTCTACAAGAAAAAGTCCACATTTCACATATTTAGGTTGCAAGACTATGATATTTTTCTTTTTACAACCATGAAGATTATAAATCTCAGCAAGTTTTTCTTAAGGAGCTTAAGTCAGAGGCAGTTTAAGTTTGCTTTAATGTAAACTAGGACTTGCATTTCAGCAGAAACAACATCTTGAGACCATGCCCTCATTATATGGTCCATGAACAGCTTGTAGGAAGAGATAACTCTTACTCCAAAATGTCTGAAGTCTTCTACTGCAGAGGTCTATAGCTGATACAATTACCATCATAGTGGACAGCTGTGAAATGATTGAAGACAGAAATTTTTTGCCAAAAAGTTCTCTATTTGAAATACTACATTTTTAACTAACTGTTGCTTTTATTTCACTTGAAGTGCTGATGAAAACTATGGAAGGGCTGTGCTTAATCAATACAAATCCCAAGACAGCTTACACAGGTATGGTAAAGTATCTTAACACCTTTCTAATTATATTACCAAAGAAATCTGACTATCTTTTTTTATATCCTGTTTATAGCAAGAGTTTCCTTTGTTCAATTTTAGTCTATATATTTCCACTGTAAATCCAACTCCAACGTCAACCATTGTTAAGTTGATCCCTGCAGTGAATGCAGAGTTGGATCTGTTGACACCTGGATGGTATGAATCCTGTATGATACATTAATTTGAGATCTAGATATTGTTTTATTGATAATTAGCTGTTCAATAAAAGTAGTGACCAAAGTGGCACTTCTAACTTTTTGTTTCAGCAGTAGCCCAAATGAAAAGGAAGATCAGACAGCTGTACTTGGACGGTACAAATCTGACACCACCTTGGACAGGTAGGGCTTTTTTCTGGTGGTGTTGTATTTTGTGATTCTCATACCTGTGAAAGGTCTTAAAATGAAAGTATGAATTAAATCAATGAGGGCTTAAAAGTTTTATTTATTAAGCATCTAAGCAGAAGACTTTGAATGATTTTTGCATGATTTTTCAATGAAACAAATAGAAATGTGATTTGAGAAGAGATAATTTTGACATCTTGCTCTTCTTTTTCCATACCAATTTCTTTGTATTCTTGTCCTCATAAATTCAAGTGTCTTTCCACAGATGATAAGCACTCCTTCCCAATCTCCTGTTTTTCAAACTATAAATCAAAGTCCTATCTCCAATAGTTAAGCACAACATAGCTAAACCCCTTGTTCTTTTCAAATCCTCTCTGACACTTCATACCATGATCAGTACAAATATCAGAATCATATGCTTGTCATACAGGTGCTTCATTTGAATGTTCTGTTCAGCCTTGACCTCTGTTGACTTAAGACATGACCAAGCCTGTGTTTGCAGATTCTTTCTGTGTTGCGTCTTCAAAATCCAGCTCCCATTAACATCTGTATCCAAAACACACTGAGGTTATGAGTACCTGCACTTAAACACACACCATGGAAAAAGTTGTTTGGTTGTTTCTTAGTACTGTGTTATTTTATTTCATGATCCTTACTTCTGTCGTAAGAAACAATGGAAAATTGTTACATATAATTTACCTTCTCCACAGAAGTCTGGAAAAGAATAGGCTAGTGACCTGTGTGGTATGATCATCCTGTCTACTCTTCTACAGCCCAGTGAATCCTGCTGTATTTGTTCATTCATCATGAGGAAGCCATTCTATAACTTCAATTTACCTATTGCTCCTCTCTGTATCTTTTATATTTCCTTTAGTCTTTTTGATCTGGGGATCCAAATCCCAATGCACATACTTAAGAAGTGTGCACACCTTGTATGTACACAGAGGAGTATAACAATGACTTCTGGATCATTTGCTATTCCTTTCCTTGTACTTCATAACATTGAATTTGCTCTTTTGAGTGCTGCTGAGAATTGAGTTTTAATTTTCATAATATTATCTATATGATTCCAAGATTTCTTTCCTTAGTGATAATAGCTGGTTCAGAGATCAATTGTTTTTCTTGGCAGGTAGTACTTTGCATCTAAGAAAAGGGAACATCATCTGCCATTTTAGAACTCTGACATATTAGCAGATGACTTTTGAAAACTTTGCCAGTCAGCATTTGTTTTGACTACCATGAATCAATTACATTGGCAAGCAATATCAACTCACTCTCCTTTTCCAGATCATTCATGAACGTATGGAAAAACACAGGTCTTGTACAGATCTCTGCTTCCACTCTGTAAACTCACCATTTCTTTCAAACCTTTATTTTCTACTTCTTAAGCAGTCATTTAGGCAGGGAAGGACCTTCTCTATTACCAATAGGAGATCAGTTTATTTAAGGGCACTTAAAGTAAATTTCTATGAAATGTTTTGGAAATTCAAGTAGAATATATCCGCTATATCACACTTTTTCACATACTCATTGACTTCAAAAGCCTCAAAAAGGCTTAATTTTCATGCATTAAACCTTAATTAATTAGTTAGAAGTCATAGGACAGCTCCAGTTTCTACAGTGTCACTAAGAGCACTGTCCTTTTGTACTCTGTATCTTTTTGTGTTATGCTGAGATATTAAAGTCTGAATTATTTGAGATTGTAAGCTGATTTACAACCAGTCTTTGTGTTTTCATATACACAAATAGCTAACATAAAGGGCTTTTTAACTGATGACAGAGAATACAAAGAAATGATTATAGGCATGAATATACACTTCTGATAACTAATGCAAAATATGTCCATAAACAGAGTGAATAATAATTCTTCTGACTTGAAATTACCATGAAGAAGCTGCAGTCAAGTTGTTTATTTTCCCTCAGTCATCACTGGTTTTCTCAAAACTGTAGTATAGCCATTCCAGGAAGAATTTGTGCACACCTGTTGCCAGAAGGCAGTTCTATAAGGGGTGACCATGTGTTCTGCAACTTCTCAAATGTGCAACCTAAGGCATAACAGGGTGTGGTGATGTATTTTCTCTTAGCACCTATTTTGTAGGCCAATTTTGTACTTTTGCTTCCTCTCTGAAGGATGCTCTCCACTCAGTACAGTTCTCTTATTTTCTTATAAATCATTTCTGGCAAGCATAGCCAGGGTATGGAAGTCTCCAAGCTTAGAATTGACCAGTTTGTAGAACAGAGATATTGCTTATTGCCTGTGTGGAAAAGCAGTGGTGTTTTTTTGTTTTTTGTTTTTTTTTTTTATTCTTCAAATGTAAAAGGCAGAGTTGAAACCAGAATATGTTTCTGGAATGTATAAAAAATTCTGAAGGACTGCTCCTAGTAGGTGCTTCCACACAAAAAATTACACTTATATTGGAGTTCTGATGGATTGGAGAACTGTTTACAGAATTATGTCACATTATGGAAAATCATTTCTGCCTAGCTAATATTCTGTAAAATGGCAATCATCTATCTTGTAAAAGGTCTTGAGGAGCTATCTCTTTTCAAGCTAGACATTAGAACATCTTTTCACAATTCTGCTTTGCTCTCTTCTGGCCACGACGGTAATATTCCAAAGAAAAGGATTTAAAGAATCTGGTTTGTCTGAATGAATATCTCTTCAATAGATGGTGTTCAAAATGACAAAATAATAATTGAAATTGGAATAAAAAAAAATATTTGAGGTTTATAGGAATAATTTCGAGTTCTTCACTGCATGAGTAAATGCAAGTAAAAATGTATCTAAAAGCCATATTAAGTGCAGCTTTTTGCTTCCTGGATACTGCCATTTCCATGTTCAAGAAAAGTACTTTTTATATGAATTTTGCCTAACCCAATATCTACAAAATTTGAACATAATTTTCCATATTAAGGACATGGGAGAGATGTTGCAGATGACTACATGCAATTGCACCATTGTCTACAAGCACAAGAAAACACTGAACACTCTTAAGATGCTTTCAGAAATCCATAGACTAATGGCAGTAGATACATGTGCACTTGTACTGGCATGTAGATTTACACTACTTTTAACTCAGACAACAATTACATTGTGCAGATGATCACAGAGAGCCTTTCTGGATGGGTGGAAAAAATTATTTATCCTTTTATTTCCTTATTATTAGCAACTAACTAAACATTCGACAAAAGATGAGAGAAAACTTAAATTCAGATAGTGATGAAAGTTACATTGCTATTTTTCCAAGTACTAAATATTGTTAAGTCCAAAATAACTTCCAGAAACACTAAATTCTAACTGCATTTATAAGAATGAGGTCTCAATAGATGAGACTGAAGCAAAGGAGACACTTTCATTGTACACTTTCTTAATAATGTAATGCTTTGGAATGGTAGCAGTTATTAGGAAAGGACCAGAGAGTAAACCAGAAACCACTTTGATATGTGGTGTGAATGTGCTTTGGATATCTTTAACACTGCATGCATAATTTCACTTATGTGAAGAAACAAGAGAACCACCAAAAAAATTTAAAAAAAAAATTAAAGAAGATAAAGAAGAAGGTGGAAAAGGATGGAATAACTTTCATATGCAGAATGTCTGAAGAGACAGAGTCCTCAGCTTGGAAAAGACTAACAGAGGGAAAGTGAGTAAGGAAGGAATATTTTCTGTTGCACTGTAGGAATGAGAAGATAATCTACAAATTTTTGGGTAACGACTTAAGAAAAAAAATACAGAAGATAAGAAAGAAGGAGAACATTTATTTTTCTCTCAATGCATATGTTAATTGTAGAAGTCACCACCACTGTGGAGGCCAGAAATAAAAATTGGTTCAGAAAAACAGCACATAGGTAAGTGGACCATTGATCCAGAGCTGTCTGTTGGAGACAGCATTCTAGGTGCAAACAGAGAATATTCTTCAACTGCTTAGGAGCTGAAAAGTTGCTCAAGGAGACGTTAACACTACACTTACCTTTCTTTCATTCTGCTGCATTGGGCAGCAACGGAGCAGGATGCCAGATAGAACCTTTTAGACCTTTAAATGAGGAAATACAAAACATTGTAAAGCATTATTCTAAAATTTTGAAAATATGTCATGAAATGTGAAAGAAATGCTGTTTCTTCGGCTGATCGTGAGAAGGAGTCCTCGGGTTTGCATGCGCAGCAATGTCAGCAAGTTTAGTGAGCCCTCTAGTGATCTTCCCAGGAACTCTAGGCGCCGGCACAGCCAGAAGCCGCCCCGACATGCGATGGTTATTTCCACTATTAAATGGAAGATTTGCAAAAGGCACAGAGCACACGCTGTTGCAGATCCTGACCCAGAACCCCCTGGAGGGCCTTTAATTAAATACAACAGTATTCTGTCCTGCTTAGCTGAAGGCAGGATATAAAAGGTTTTTATGCATAAAATTAGATTGTAGTTCTAGGATTAGTTGTTGTGCATCTAAAGCTCCAGTTTATAGATGGCAATAGACAATTAAAATTAAGAAACTTCTATATGTAAATAACTTTAAGAAAACTTGATAACCCTTTCAACTCATCATTCGTCATCTATTTCAATGTACACAATTTTATATTTCAGCTTTTTGGAGTCCCTGTGTTCTTACTAACGGATGTTTCATGCATGAGAAGAAAGTCAGAATAAAATAAGAACTAAATCTGCTTCAACTAGGATAGCTACATGGTGCTTTCTGTGAAAATTCTGAAGGGTTTTAGGCAGCAATTGAAGAATTCATAAAAGGCTTGAAAAATCACGTGGTTGTTTCTTCATGTAAATTTCATGGCTTAATTCAAACACAAATAATCTAACTTCTTTGATAGAAGTTATTCCTATAGGTCATTACAATGCTTTGCCAGGGGTTTTACACCGGCGTATTTTCACTTCACATTGATCTCTAAAATCTGTAAAGAAAACAAGACTTGCATCTCTCAGGGGATGATGAGGGAGAGGGAGAGGTACTAGTTCTGTGTGTACTGCTTGACTGAACATTGCTTTGTTTCTAGTATTCTGTTCTAATACAAAGGCGTTGTAATAAATTGTTAGCAACAGGAGGCTTAATACTGCATATCTATTATTGTTTGAACATCACCTTTGAAAAATCTTTTTCAGTGGGCTACTTAGACTCTGCAGATAATGCACCAAATTTATATAATTTCAGTTTCTGTTCTATACCTATTTTGCAACTGGGGAAATTTTAATCTATACACAGGGAAAAATGATACTCCATCTTTTAATTTTATTGAAAGTGAGTTTAAAAACATTTAGAGTGTGCATTATAAATAATTTCTGTGTTTCTGACAGAATTTCAGCCAGAAGTGATATTGATAAAGTAAATGAGTCCTCAACACTGAATGATAAGCAAAACAACAGGTAAGAGTTTTGGAAACGTTATCATCTAAGTATTATAATTTATTGTGCATCATTTATCATGCATAATCATCTAAGTATTATATATTATCATAACTTTAGAATAGATATCAAGTACATACCAAGAATATATAGAGCAATTATTTGTATGGCATATGGCCTAATGGTTGGCTTAATTTCATCACCTGACATCTGGAATGTAGACATCTATATATAGATTACCATAGACTTTTTATAGCCGGTGAGGAGAAAAAGGGTCTTTTGGAGGACAATTCACCTGATGTTTCTCAGATATATCCTATAGAGTAAGAGGAATTTTCCTTAAAAAAGCCTTTCTCCACGCAGATTCAAAGAGAGACCAGCTCAGATAACACATTTGCTCAGCATACCGATTATTTTAAAATTACAGTATTTTAAACATCAGAAGAGAGAATAAGAGTGTTTTCAAAAGTGTGGGTATGTTCTAGAGCTCTAGATTTCTCTGCATTATGTCTATCAAATATAATACCTAATTTTGAGGAAGAACTACATGAAAAAATTGTAATTAATATTTCCAATGGAAAATGCCTTTGTACATCGCCAGTGGAAAACCTGAGTATCAAAACATAAAAAATATTTTTTTGACAGGCTAACTGATTTTTCCAGTGGAAAACTTTTCTTTTGTCAGAAGGTCAGTCTTTTATTTAAAACAGTTTTAATTGAAAATAGGTTAGCACAACATTTTTGACATGTTATTGAAAAAGTTGTTATGAATCATATGTTATATGATTACACCACACTGAAAAATATTTTCTAAAGAACTTACAGTTATTACATAACTGAAATTTTTATTAACAAGAGGAAAGTCAGAAGAGCTCAGCCACCATACTTATAAATGCAAAGGGACAGGTACTTCACTTTGTGCCTTCATCAATGTCAACAGAGATCCATCAGTAACAAATTACACAGAATATACTTGCTAGAGAGCACAGCAATTAAAAGTCATCTTGTGAAGAGCTGAGATACTACTTTGAAGAGCAAATGAGTATCTGGCATTTAAAGTTCAACAGAGGTCATTCTTTCAAATTATGATTTTGCACCATTATGTTGTAAATCATGGTGATGATGACACATCATATAAATTGCATTTTATGTTATTTTGTCTGGAGATGGTTTCTTAACAGACCAACCACAAATACTGAAATGAGACTTAAGTGAGAACTTAAATTGCAAATTTTTTTTTCCCTGACAGAGAGCAATAAAATGATTTGTAAAGCTTTAAAGCTCTATATTTCAATTACTATCATTAAGAATTGCAGAGGATAAGACAATAACTTTTTGATATATTTTATGAGAAAAATCACTGGCTTGGATATTATAGAGTTCAGGAGTATGAGGAATACCATTTCCTTTTCAGGCATATCATAACACATAGCAGCTTACTTGAACAAGAAACATCAAATTTAAAGTATGAAAAATAAAGATTTTAAATATTATAGGAGTTAGAGACTAAAGCATAGGTACAGAAGGCAATATTTTAAGAAGTCAGAAATTGCTTTGGTTAGCAAGCAAAAATGCAGCTGTTCTCCAAACATCAGAATCCCTTCAGATGTCCCAAATCTTGCATTCTTTGAGGCATTCCCAAAATTTCAGTTGGCATGTATAAACAGTTATACCATTTACAACACATGGTTGTATGATCCTGATATTAGAAAAATGATTTCTTGTAGTTGATTTTTAAAATAATTTAAAATTATTCTTCTATTGAAGATCAGTGAATTAAGTATATTTCCTTAACAGACAATCTTGGATTCCTAATGCAGCACCCACAAACACTGCTGCCACTTCTTCAATCAAGAAGAAAAGGTATTCATTGCCCCCATTTCATGGTTGCTA
This sequence comes from Grallaria varia, assembly GCA_013396735.1. Classification (NCBI taxonomy): domain Eukaryota; kingdom Metazoa; phylum Chordata; class Aves; order Passeriformes; family Formicariidae; genus Grallaria; species Grallaria varia. The sequence goes on from VWZG01001692.1 coordinate 411,621, forward strand.
GAGGATGTATAGCGCTGTATTTAGCCTTAGTAATGTAACACAATTACGTAAAAAAACATTATCAACTTCCTTCTCCGGCACACTCATACTCCTCAGCAAGCAACAAGAACTAAACTTTTGCATGCTCTGGCTTTTTCCTTGGGAATTACAAGGTTGTCTCTGTAGAGCCAGTTTAGTAAGCCCAGTGGGCACAGCACAACTGGCACTCACTCTTTGCTGCAGCCCCTAACTCAGCCAGCGTATGCATTTTCAGTGTCTAAATTTAAAGCATTGTAGCTTACTGTAATTGTGAAATCTCTGATGCCAAAATCGACCCTGTGCTGTTGCAGTACTTATGAAGCACAGAGTTTTCTAAATGATACACAGCCACCTTCAAAAATCTGGATTTCAGATAGTATTATCTGGGCAAGAATAGAGTGTAGAACAAAGTAAATTTTTTTATTTAAAATGTACTGCTGGTGATATCTATATTTTTTTGCATCAGTCCCAGCTGCAAATTCTGTTCATTTGTGATTTTCTATTTCATATTTCATGCAGAAAAATGTGATCATTAGAATTATGGGTGTAGAAGTTAAAATGCCATCATTTTTATATTAATAGCTCTGCTTATTTGGTGGAAGTTTATAGTGTTTTCAGTTTTTTACTCTTCAGGCTCTTAGGCAATATAGAAGGCCATCAAGGAATTATAATTCTGGTGCAATTGTTCTTTCCTCACACACAATTGCTGGATTGATAGTTTTGAGAGGAGAAAAAAAGAAAGAACAAAACAAACAAAGGTACTTGTGCTGTTTATGTGACCTGTAATAGGCTGAATGTGTTCCTTGGGTTGATACTTAACACCCTGTCCTTTGTGCATTTTATCTGGTTGCCCCTTCCATGAATGATCCATATATTTGTACCAGTCAGACTGCAGCAAAGATCACTTAGAGCCACAGAATATGTTTTTGTACAACAAAAATTAAAATTTCCTATTCCATTCTGTTGTATGTAAAGAATGGTCTAAAAAGTATCTACAATGCAGTATTTCAAAATACTGACAATTTAAGAAAAAATTCAGGTATTTTTACACCACTTTTGACATTCTCATATTCTAACCTTCACAGTATGCTGTTCAGCCCTATAGCATCCAACCTATGCTCAAACATTTATCTGTTAACATTGACAGGCAATCTTGGATGCCTCCCCCAGTTTCGAGTAGTAAGACTACAACACAAGCAGTGGAAACCAAATGGTAAGCATGAATGATCGCTAGTTATTTCCTAATTCTCAGCTAGAGCCAATTTTGGGAGTGAGACAACAGGGCAATTCTTTGACTGAGTTTGATGCATAAGATGCCATGCGAAGAGAAAACATCCCATGCCTAAGTACTTGTTTGGGCTCTTAGCAGCCTGATACCCAGCACTTACTGAGGTCTGGGTATATGAAGTGCCAGCAACTTGAGGTTACATAAGTGCTCCCAAAATTGTCCTATCATGTTTGCATGCTTTCTTCATGGTTTCCCTTGGGTCTATTGCAGTTAATTCTCCTCAAGGCAAATCTGATAAAGGGAGAGTACCCATAAGGACAGGAATCTATTGGTGCCATTTGGTTTGACAGCCAGGGGCTAACCCTTGGCTCTTTTGGTTAACAGTGTGAACAAAACTTCAAGATTGGCTTAATCGCCTGTCAGTTAAGTGTTTAAGAAATAGTTTAGAAGAAAAGATCAGGATAAATTTACTTGCAGATGAGCATATGGATGGTTTGAAATATTAATTAATGAGCTTCCATGATACTCTTTGATTAGGTCCTCAATTTGCTGCAGCAGGCCTTCTGTTTCCCTAGTTTTAATCTGGGAAATTTCCAGCATGAGGCTCATGCATCACAATGCTGAGAATTAAATGAACCAGAAATGAATGGATATGTTGTAGTGTTAGGTATAACCCTTGGTAGATTATTGACCAGGATGTTTATGGAATCTCTGTCACTGGAAGATTTCAAGGTGAATTCTTAAAAACAAGTTTAGGGATTATTTTTAATCTTATGTGTTTACTACTGTCTACCTCTTTGGCCAAGATTCAAAGTCACTCTCCACTAGCAGAAAGATAGCTCCTAGATGCTAAAGCTTATTTTAAGTCAGCCCTTACTACATGTTTTTAATATGCCCACTATGATGAATTTATCTGGTTTCATTTCAGTGTCTTGCTGGACATGGTAATTCTGAAAGCTTAGAATAAATTCATCCTCTGTATACCATCCACCCTGCTCCCAGTAGGAAGCTGGGATTCCTGTATTCTTCTTAACACTAACTATCCATTTACTCCTCTAGTCTTATAGTTCAGAGAAGACTGAAATACAGGCATTTTGTTTCTGAAGCCTTCATGAACCTTTCTGGATCCTCTAACAATGATATCATCAAGGACCGTTGATTAAAAATTGATGAGCATTTAATGATTAATTGCTTTATTTTTTAAAAGCACTTTGAAGATATGAAAGCTATTCAAAATAATGAATATTACTACAACTAATAATAGTCACCAAAGGAAAGCCTTCTACCTGTGTGTGAGTTTCCGGAAATATAGTGCCATGCACTATATGTGCACTATATGTGCTAACAAGCACAGTTTTTAAAGGTCACTATCAGTCTTAAAGACTGAGCAAACAGGTATGTCTTTTCTTCAAATTGGAAAATGGCTGACAGTTCTGCTGTCCTCAGGAAGGGAGTTCAGCAATCATGGGTATGTGGGTTTTTTTTTGGTCAGGGTTGTTTACATACCAACATGACAAACATGATATATAACTTCCAGAGTTCTTTGCCTCAGTTCCCAGCTGATTAAGCACACTTTACAGAACACTTAAAAGAAATTGCAGTTGGAGCTAAGACTATAAGCAGCTCAGTGGAATTGAATTTTTCAGTCGTGATTTGTATGCTGAAAACAAAACACTTGATCAGAGTGATTGAATGGAGAAGGGCAACTGAAGAATGATTGTCTTAGTAACATATCAAGAATATGATTAAAATTTAGTATTTTGCTACTTGACTTAAACATGGATTAAAAAAAGGGAAAATATCTTCATGGAAGGAAGGAAAAGTAAAATGAATTTCTGTTGATTGATCTAGATCTTGCAAAGCACTTCCATACTAGCATTTTGCTACTTGGTTTCTGAAATGGTTACTCTTTTCTTTCTCTAGGACTACTTCAGAAAATTCAGAGGTTCCAACAAGGTATGTCTTGCTTACTTTGTTTCTTAGTAGTTTTAGAACTGTAACCCACTCTTGGACATAAACCTTGAGTATTATTTTAAATTTATTTATCTACAAACTGTAAAATTTTCCTGGGAGGGTAAATTGAAAAAACAACTGTAATTGCCTAAAAAGTTAAAAAGTGCTTCACAATTTTAGGTCCACAGTTATATTTGTTGCTAATGCAAATATTCTTTAATATTCAACTGATGCTCTAAGGACAGAATGAAAGAGACACTGTGAGCAAAACGAAGAAAAAGAAAGTAGTAAACTCACATTTGCAAAGCTTTGTAATAGATGGTATTAACATAAGATGAATTAATGTAAAGTACTCTAAACTTATTTGAGTGTCTGCAAATGTTGTTCTAACTTCAGAAAATAAATCTATTTATTTAATTAAATGTACATTTCTCATGGTCTAAATTAAGAAAAGATTACTTAACCAACCTGCAATTTCACGGCTTATAATTAAGATGGCTACACAGCTTGTCATGGTCTAGTTGCCATACTAATAGAAAAATTCTCTAAAGAAGCAGATAACCCTGATTAACTGCATCAGCCACCTTCTCCATTTCCTTATAATTTCTTAAAATTTTCACATAAATAAATAAAAATAGAAAAGTGTAATTGTTTACTTATTTAGCTTTTAAAAAATCAGCACTTTGATAGTTAAGCAAAAGATCTGTCCTTACTAAATAAATTTATTTATTAGGTAGGAGAAAAGGATTTAGAAGTTCCTTTATTGTTAAATTGTTTTTGAAACAGTAAAGTAATACCAGTTAAGTACTCTATCCATATTAGCAAAAGAACCCATTCTCCCTTGTCCTGAAACTACAGGCTCTTGGAAATAGTCTTTTAAGTGATACAATGTATTTCTAAATATCCTCTTGTACCTTAGGTATGTTTTCACCATTTCTATTACAGGGCTGCCCTTTCATCAGAACAGGTGACCCCTCAGAAATCAAAGACTGGTGCGGACGTTCAAGCTACAGCAAGGTAACACAAACAGCTATAATCAAAACAACATTCTGATTAGTATTGATAAATGTGATAGTAAGTACTCAAATCATGTTATTACTATATTTGATACCTCATTTGTACGTATGCGTGATTAATGCAGCATTTATCTAGTCCTAAATATTCATGTTATACTTTTCAAAACTATCATCAACAACTGCTCCATCTCTGGATGCATTCAAGTCCATGTTGGATGTAGCTCTGAGCAACCTGATCTAGTGGAAGGTGTCCCTGCCCTAGGCAGCAGGGTTGGAACCAGAGGATCTTTAAGTTCCCTTCCAACCCAAGCCATTTTTTGTTTCTATGATTCTATAAACAAGCAAAAAAATTTATTCCATGACCGTGAATAGAATAAAATTCCTGAACATGCAATTAAAAACTGGACAAATTAGAAACAGATTTCTAGATATGCACTGAGAATTGCAGTAGCTAATTTTGCAGCTTTTACTTGGAAATATTAAATGGTTCAGTCACTAAAATTAATTTAAATTAGCTATTTTAATTAATTAGATTCATGAAGTTCAGTTTTGTGGGATCTGAAGCTATAGTCTATATTATTTGGAACCATCTTCCTCTCCTCCAAAGTTCTCAGTATGTAAAACCAGCATAAAATTACTAAGAAAGCATCCAAAAGATGCCTGACAGTGTAATCCCTAGAAAAAAAGCCATGTTTCAATTAAACATTTTCCGGTCACCAAATGTGGGAGATCTTAGAGAATTAAATATGCCACTGTATTAACTAGGGAAGTTGCAGCCATGCTTCACTCCTAAAGGCTTGTTAAGGTCTTACTTAATCCTTACCAATCAGTTCACATTCATCACCCCTTTGTTGCTCTCATTACCATATCAAGCTCTGTATTCCTGTCCCTTCATTGGTGAAGAGCTGGAGGAATATTTTACTGGTCTGCAAGTTTCTATGGCAACATCACATTGCTATTTTTGTCAGTATATAAACTGTAAGTAGTCTGTAATCTTAGTGGGCAAAATTCAGCTGTCTCTGCTGCTGCTGTAATTCCTTTACATTGGGCTGGTGCTTCAGATGTTGCTGTGTTAGCTTCACAAAACTACAGATTTTTGTTAAATTTACACCAACCAGAAATGTATTAATCAGCTGTCAGCAGAAGGGCCTTTTTTCTATTAAAGATGTCATATAAATACTACATTTTTGGCAAAAATGGTTGTGTCACACAGAGGAAGTAAATAGTTACATGAAGAATATATATTGTAACATCATTTTTGTTACAATACTGTTTTAACTTACATCCTTTAATTTCCTATATTCTTACTTAGAATGGAAATATTTTCAAGTCGTGCTTTTTTAAACTCATGCTTAATTGATTATTTGTCTTTTGCTCAGGATTCTAATAGGGGTGTTAATGGATTAATGAATTAATTTCAGCATAAAATAAGTGGAAACCCCAGTATTTTTAAAGAACTATGTTCAGTAGAAAATCTTGCTAGAAAATCATGTCAAACATCTTGAAGGTGTTTAACAGAGCTTTAGTCAATCCTTCATTAATTATTACAGTAGGGTACAAGGCTGTGTATGTCTATAAAATGGTTTCATAATGGGGTTCACTTGTATTCAACTACACTGCTTCCTTGAACATATATGTACAGACACACTGATACAGAAAGTAATGGTATTTGGCACAGTGGGCCACATTTATCAGAGCATTAGCAAAGGTATTACCACTAAAAGATGCAGAATAATCCAAAAGCCATATTTCCAAGAGTTCATAAATTGCAGAAGTGATGAATTTATCTTTTATTTTGCATTGATACGTCAGAATTCATTTTGGACATACTTGAGGAGAAGCTTTCGAGTTAACAGTGGCTATATAAGAAATTAGAGGGAGATCTCGCTCAGCTTGTAATGTACCTATAGTAAGATTGTCTGCTACCAGCAAATGACTGTTAGTCTGTAGGGACACAGGGAATCTTGTAGAAACTTTTTGACAAAACCATATCTTTTTGGTATGCCATCTGCAGCAGTTAGGTTGAAGAAAATGTTTCAGCTGTGTATTTGTATGCATGCAGGTGAGAGAGGCAATTTCTAGGGAACAGAAACAAGGAGCTAGAATATTTTTTCTGACATAATTAGGAGAATTCTATATTCTTGCTCCTGTATGGGGTTTTCCTATATTGTACAGGGTAATTCAAAGTTTTCACTCCTGTCAGATAGTAGAAAATTTAGACAATACTGTAAATCTGTTTGTATTTTGCTCCTTTTAAATGGTATTCTTATTTGACCCAAGATGTGTGACCAGTTTTTATTTTCACATTTTGTAAAAGAATGACACATTATTTACCTATGCTTAAAATAACTCTTGTAACAAGGATGTACATTTCTGTGTCCAACAACACTTTGGAATTTGGAAAAGTGGAAAAAAATAAGGAACAAGATTTTTTTTCAAGTTATTTTAAAAAAAAAAATTAGTACATTGTTATCAACTGGTAATTTTCCAAACCAGTGGAATTAAAACTATCATGAACATTTATTGATAAAAATTTTCTTGTTCTAGAGCTGCATAAAGCAGAAAACAGAGAACATGTAGGTACATTGTGAGGCATTGGCCAATTATGTGTTCCGATTGTGTGAAAAAGAGACATTTTCTCTAGGGAGAGAGATAGACTGCCATCCCTGAAGGTACTCAGACTCCATTGGATGGGGTTCTGAGCAATTCAGTCTAGTGGAAGGGGTCCCTGCAGATGGCAGGGATGTTGGAACTAAAAGATTTTAGAGGTCACTTCCAACCCAAACCATTTTTTGAGTCTATGAGATAGGAAATTCCAAAGAGAAACATTCTAAGGAATTATCTTAGGTTGGACTGAAGTTTAGATGACCAAAATTTAAAGGCATGGCTCCCATACCAGTAATTCCTGTGTAACTTTTCCTTCAGGTTGTCTTTTTATTTGCTTTCACTTTTTAGTTAAACCTTGAGACCTCTAAAATGTACTGAAGAACACCTTTGTCCCTCAAAAACTGTTGGAAGCAAGGATATTCAAACAGAAGTCATATAGGCACACCCACAATTCAGTAGCTAGCTTTGGCTACAATGACAGTTGTTTATGGTGAAGTGGCTTTTCACTTTCTAAATAGTTTTTGATAGTACAAATCAATACAGTCATTTTTGATGATACATTTTTGCATTTCAGCAGAAGGCACTTCCAAGTGACAGGAACCTTCTGTTACTCAGTTCTTACAGATTCTGCATTCACTGGAATGCTGGTTTGCAGCTTTTCTGCATGTTAATACAAACAACTCACTGTTGCACAGCTTATGTGAAAAGATCCAAGCCCATTATTCCTAACTGAAAAGTTAATATAGTGTTTACAGGGCTATACATACCCTTCAAGCAAAGCGGTATAAGTTGCTGTCCTTTTTCAGTGATCTTTCCCAGTCTACCTCCTATGAAACATTTTGATTAACAGCTTCTTCCTCTGTATTTAACTCCAAAATCCTCTGGGCTAAGCATTACATTGGTTTTGGCACAGTATGAACTGGCTTTCACAGTTGACTGCAGACCTCTTCTGTTCTCTCACCCTCAGCTGTTATTGATGAAAGGTCTGAATGAAGGCTGCTGGCACTGATTAGTGAGCATAGTGATGTGGAAGGAAATGCACCCTATTTCAGAATAAATGCGACTCTTTTCTCAAAGAACTCCTTTATTCATCCTCAGTTATACATTACTAAAGTCTGATACAGGCGCAGTAACACAACCATAACAGGAGATCAAAATTCAGCTGGGCCCATGATGTAAAACTTTACCCAGTAAGATGCCTGACATATTCAATATACTCTAGACCAACTCTTTTAAATCAGAGATGGAAGGTCCCCTTGGAAATTTGTTGGTTTTTTCTTCTCCTGTGCTGACATGACTAGGTCAGAAATACCCTTATGGTTTTAGCCAGACATGGTTAGTGTGTTCTTTGCATATTCCATCATGTCAGAAGAAGAAACTGTTGATTGGAATGCTTTATTGGTCAGCTGGGAGAGATCACCAAGGAAAGGACAACAGATGCAACTTGCTTTGGTATCATACTTTAAAATACTGTATATATATTTTAATATAATCTAATATGGAGTCATCTGAGTAGTTTTTATAGTTTTGCTCAGTGCTTTTAATCAGAAGACAGTTGGAGATCTATTAAAAATACTATGCATGACTCCTTTAATAGTATTTAATAGTACCCTTTGGTATTTGCCTCTGGATTGCTCATTATTATGTTGATGATGACAGAGTGACTAGACTTTAAACTTCACTGAGCACCCTGGGATTTGACATGAAGTGTCCCACTCATTAAAGACAGTACGTATGCATGGTCCTTCAGTTTTCTAGTCCATAAAATGTCACCTGCAATATTGGTGCTCGGGTGTTATATCAACTGTTGGTGTATCAGCAAAGCAGAATGATGAAATTCTAGGTAACTAGGCAAGAATGCCTTCAAGAATTAGGGAACATTTGTAACTAGACAGGAGGTCAGAAAGACTTTTACAGGTTAAGTAAGCATTCACTGAATGCCTGGAGAGTTGTGGGCACATAGTCTCCTGCATGATCCTTGAGGTTCAAGAGCATGGTTACGGTCTGTTTAAAATTTAGTTTCTCATTCCCTTTAGTACACATGTCCAGGATCAACTTCTATTTCACCTCAGCATTAAGGAGAGTCAGAAAAAAATGTGATCAAACTTTTAAAATTTGTTTTTATTGACTGTTTTCTTCAGTGCCCTCAGAATTTGCAAATACAAACATTAGAAAGATTGTCATTGCTTTCACTAGACAACTAATGACATCACAAAAACTCTTTTGTAGGCAAAATTCACGTTTCCTGCTTTCATGTAATTTGAAACTTTATCTGAATGTTTTCAAGATTATAAAAAAACCCAGCCAAAAAAATCAACAAGAACTAAGAGCTGTGCTTGAATGTGTGGATGGGATTCATTTGTCTTTTTCTTTTTGATGGTGATCTGAGTTGTCACCAGCTAAACCAGAGTTTCAGAACTATTATCCACTGAAATAAGTGAGATTCACAAGCACAGCTCACAGAGCAGAAGGACTGAAAAATATTAGATCTTTATCTCAAGTGAACTGAGTTAGGAATCAAATGCAGACTGAAAATAAAAACAAAATGTAGGCAACTCACTTTCTCTAACTTTTTGATGCAGAGCATAAGAGGAAAAAAATCATACTTTGTGATTACATAATAGATTCATTTTTATATTTTAAAAAGTTACTACTGAAAACGTTCAGAGATCCTTTGTATATTAAATCAAGGAAGACCTAGCATTAATGGAACGAGGTAATGCAAAACACAGTTGTCTGTAAATGAAGAAACACTTGCTGATATTGATAAAGGGTCAGAGATATTAAGCTTTTGAAATTTAGCTGATTTCTGTAGAGCTTGTCGCACAAGCCTTACATAATTTCCCTTTCTGTTTGTGTCTGAGAGGCATAGGGGTCCAAGATATGGCAGAATAAGAGTCCCTGGTTAAGCTAAGCCATAGATTTTATACGCAGCCCCTCTTGACAGCTTTTTAAAAACCTATTTTACTTATGTTCTTTGTTAGCCTCTTATTCTCCTGGACGCTCTTCACTAATTGTCAAATTTCTAATCCTATTTTATGCAAACAGCTAGAGGCAAAATAGCAGACAGCAGCAGAAAAATTCATGGTTACCAAGTTCATAGCATGAGGCCCACAGTGGCCCAGTTGCACATAGATTTTTCTGTCCTTCAGAGCGGGGCTTTCTTTTGGATTCCCAGTGCTATTTTCAGTATTCTTCTGAAAAGTGATGGTAAAGCAGAATAGACTTTTTTTCTGGAGGTGCTCACTTAAAAACAGAAAAGTAAATGAATCAATAGAATTACCTTCCATACTTCAGCAATAATGACAAGCACACCTAAGTCTTAATCAAAGTCTTAATGTTTTTATTTTAGAATAAATTAATTCATTGTTTCAACATTTTAGATCCTTTTGTACAAAATGTGATACAAAATCCTCTCTGCTGTCATAAGTATTTTTATGCAGCATAAAAAAGACATATTAGTTATCCTGAGTTAGGTGTTCTCAAAAACTTCCAGTCATGTCCTGAGCCTTCAATAAAATATTCCACTTTATTGCATTTGTGAGTAGACTATATATTCTTCTCCTGGCAGGCTGTCTGACCTCCTTCATTCTGATCCATTTCAAAAATACTCACCCTAGGCAGAATGTTCACAGGGATGTAACGGCTGTCGCAAAAAATACTGTGCTTGGAGGTGGCATCCTTTGGAATGACCTATGAAAAATGTCAACATCTATTACAAGCCACCCAGCATATTTGAAAGATATTTCCCCAGGTTTATCTAAAGTGCTTTATATAGAAGTTTTATGCTGTGGTTTCCATCATCATTGATATTTTAAAAAATTGTTGACAAATGTAAGCAGTATGAATTCAATTCAGACAGTCTTGGACACCAAAATAGTTTATTTTTTCAAGTGATAGTTATACTTGCAAATTGAAATCCTTCTCCACGGCAGCTTTGCATAGCATCTATTACTCTGATATTCATGGAGGTTTTTAAATATATGAATATAGGTTAGTCTTTTTTCCACTGTAATGCTTGTCATCTCTTTTAGAAGCATTAGAAAAGGGATACATTTTATTGCTGATTTTAAAAAAGGTAACAACTCTCAAACCAAACTTAACCTGAAATTCTGTTTAGACACATTCACGCTAATTTTTAATGTGGGGCTGGATTAAGTGCTGATGTTAACATTGGTGCCTACTGTGTGCTAATGCTAAGGTAAACATAGCTTTGCTAACAAAGACAGATTTAAAAAATCAGCAAAAGTATGTCCTGAACATAATCAGATAAATTCTGAGTTATGCACCATGTCCTGTAGCTTGCCCTACTTTACATTTTATCCTTTTATAAATAACACCCCTCAAACTTTAACTTCAGTTGCTAATAACCTGAACTGTGCTTGAACCAGTAACCCAAAGTTGAGTATCCTGTGGCCTCTCCTTTGCACTAGCCAGCCCACCTCAAGGCAAGGAACTTGAAAGATGTCAGTCCTGATTACTTGCTGCAGTCATGTCAAGATGTTTCATGAGGCTGAGAGTTCGAGAAGTGTTACCAGTGCAATAAATTAATGTCTTCTAAGGGTTCTGTTTTAAAGTAGTTTTGTTCTATAGGAACCATAAACTATAGTGAACAGGTCAGTGTGCATTTATTTTTGTGCTGTAATCTACAGCTGCAACTGTTTTCGTTCACTTATTAGGACTTTTCAGAGTCAGGGTTCTATAAATCAGGCTGCAGTTGACAAGGAGTGCATGTGTAGCCTGGACTTTTATTTCTTTTGTTACTGTCTTTTTGAACAGCAAGTAAAATCTTCCTCGCAAGACAGTCAGTGTATTGGAATACTCTAAGCACAGAAAATAATGTGTGAGGAAGTAAAAAAATGCTGTTGGCTGCAAAGTCATGATGATTTAAAGACTACAGAAGGGAGCAAACTTCGAGCTGCACCAAGGATTAATATAGGCCAGTACACCCATTTCTGAAGGAATACATCTTAAATTATTGGAAGTTTGTAATTTTTCCCTCCACTCTTTCCAAACAGACAATAGGTCAAGGCTGAACTATTTTAGATACCTCCTCATTCTGTTTTTTTTGAAAACTGTGCAAATTGAACAGAACAATTTATGGTAAAGCAAATCTGAAGTTATGTGGGAAGAGGGTTAAAATGCAGGTGAAAACTTAAAAATGTTCTAAATTCTAAATTCTAAAAATTCTAAAACATGTTTTAGAACCAGAATATTTTCTTCTAATCTTAAGGGAGTTTCTTCCTTCCCCTTTGACTAAAGCTGTTACCTACAAGAACAAGATTATAAGTGATATAACTTCCCAGTGTTCTAAAATACTTTATCACATTATTCATTCAATTATGTTGTATTTGGTACAAAACCACTAACATTTTAACATTTCTTACAAAGTTTAACACAGAAAATTCTAGTATTTGGGTCTTGTTGTAGGAGTATATTTTATCTACATTGCATTGGACTACTTTCATAGGAAGAATACTTCAACTAATTAATCTAATCCTGAAAGAAGAACCCTCAGGAATTATTAAAAAATGTAACATTGAAAATTGTAGAAAAGCTAATAGAATATTTTATATCTGCACTGTGAGTCAAAATTTCAAACATATCTGTGTTGTTGACTTAAATCTCATTAAAAACACACTGGAATTTGGTTTCCCAAATGCTTATACGCCTTTGAAAATCAGACAGAGGAGCATACAGACATAGTGGCCCGCAGGGCACAGCTTTGCTACTGTCACAGCTTTTCTATTGCTCCATGCTGTGAAAGCCAGCAGAAGTAAGCAGAAAGGCTACTGATAACCATGCAGAGTAAACTGCATATAATCCCATGATTTCAGCGAGAATGAACAGGAGTCCCAAATCTGCTTTCTGTGGTTTGGGTGAATATACAACACGGAGGCCGATATGTATGTGCAGGTTGCAAAGAACATAAAGATATTAACTGAGGTAGCTGCAATTGCAAAACTTCAGTAGGCTTTATAGAAGACTTCAGGTGTGTATTTAAAACACCTCTAAGAATGTAATGGAATGGAGGCTGCAAGAGACAAGAATAATAAGGCACATATTACTCATGCCAGATACATGAACAGCTGGTTTGGTTTTTTCTTTTTTTTTTTTTTTTTTCTGTTTGCTTGAGGGTTTTTAAATAAAATTTTCAAAAATACAAGTTAAAGGAACTATCTGAGCCCTTATTTACACTTACTTATTTCCAAGTACTGATGAAGAAATTTGCCATCAAGTTCATAAAGGAAAGGATATTTTTGGATAACTGCAAGGCACCAGTTTCTGAAGGAATAGTCTGAAAGTGTGAAATCTGGGAAAATATAAAGAGAATTTCCAAAAGTATATAATTTACTAATGACTGGTTTAGAATTGTAGTTAAGGGCAGTAGACTCTTCTTGCATTGACTATTTTTCTTTCATTCCTAAACAAACGGGGATCTTTATAATCTTATCAAAGGGAGCCCAAAAGCTGACAAACATGACCAAGAAGAAACCTGAAAAGACTGTCTTTAGCTTTCACTGAGATGTTGTTTCATGACAGAACAGGTCAGAATGCAAAGTCAGTAAAGAGACATATGGAACATTGTTGACTGTCAGGTAATAGAACAGGTTCTACAGAGGGGCACTGTCATATCACCAAAAGTATCATTCATTTCCATTGCTTTCTCTTGAGGAATAAATTTACCAATTTTTTTGCAGGGAGTTAAGGTAACTAGATGGTAACTTTATAAGTAAAGCAGATGAAAAATTTTCAGTAGAGAAGTTTGCATTTTGAGAACACATTGTCACGGAAATGAAGTATTTTACAGAAATGCTAACACCAGTGCAATCCTTTGAAGGGTGATAAAGGTAGTCAAAACAACACTCCGTGTTTTGACTTGATACTACTAAAAGTTCTATTCAAAGAGTATGAAATACATTAATTTCCATTTGTACTTTCAATACTTATGTTATATTAATATATATTTTATATTTAATGTTAGTATCTTGAAAAAAGGAAATTAATTAACTATCAAGATCTAATTCAAGGAACAATTTTTCCCCCCTTACTTCAGATAATAATAATAAATCATACCCTATCTCTTGCGTGGAAGTTCAAGAATCAGTGGATGAAACCAGATCTCCCCATTCCTCATTTTAAACATGAAATTTCTTGTGAGAAAGGAAAGTTTACTTGGGAAGGAGCTGGTCTAGGCAAACCAAACTAGCCTACCAAACAGACAAATGGACCTTTTGATTATCCCAGGAAGAGTGTGGGCTTATGTGCATATGGTGGACATATGGCTGTGTCTATGAATACCTTTGAATTACTAAAATGATGTATGCTTTGAACTTTAAATAAGTTCAATATTTTTGCTCATAAAGGATGTGCTAATTATAGTATTTTTTAATTTTTTAATTTAGTTTGACTAATTGACAGCTCATTATACTGATTGTGATTTGATCTGGGTTTTGTTCTGTCTGTTAAGGAACCAAGACCTCGATAACTTCAGCAAAGTGAATTCAAGGTCTTCCACAAGTGACAAGGAGTAAGTCTCCAGAGTTTCTCAGGCTCTACTTTCCTAAGGCAGTGAGTAATTTGAAATGATGAGAATGCCAGGAAAGGTAATGTTGCAAATCTGTAAAATGTTTATAGATTAATAAGTAGCATTCCTTATACTGAATGATAAATATTAAAATGCAGATGAATTCACTGGTATGTGTGCTACCAGCTGAATAAGTCATATCTACAGTAGATTTCCATACATTCCCTATATGCTTCTGCAATTAAACTATTAATGAGCTTTTTTGATATGGTTAGAGAAGGGGCACTAAACAACATATTGTAGAAGTCATAGATGATAAATATTGCCCCAGCTAGTGGAACAAAGCATTTCAGTCAGCAGGGGCAGTGATCCACAGAGAGCAGCTTAAACTTACTTTTTTGAACAGCATGTCAGTTCATTGTGTTTCAGCCCAAGTTTCTTGAGGCCTGCAAGCAGCCCTTCAGCATACGGAAGGAGGAGGAACTGGCAGGGTACCGTGCTAGTGAGAGCTATGTAATATTTGTTGCAGCTAACACCGATAATAGATAAATTTCAAGAATGATGTTCTAAACAGTGACAGCACATAAATGTTGTCAATCTGTGATCATTTATTTCACAGTAGACAATCATCTTACATATATGCACACATACATATTCATATATAAGTACATTCAGCACTATTCTGTAAGTTGAGTATAATTTTTTTTTTTAAATTTTGATTCACAGAGAATGTAATAGGATAGAGTACAAGGCTTTGAGACACTACTGCATTTTAGGAGTATCCAAAGTTTTAAGATTAATAAGCCTATCATGAATTGACGTGACCAAGTGATGAGTTTCATAGAGCTATCTTGGCCTTTTGTTTTGCTCCCTATTTACCTAAAGAGAATCATGGGTGTTTTTGCAGTAGTTAAGAGTGCTTATTATAAATCATTCCATCCTCTAATTCACAAAACCATTTTAAAATAGTAAAGAATACAGAGGGAAAACTTGACTTTATTTTAATTGTGTTTATGAAATTTTAAAAAAATGTTTCCATATGTGTAAACTATACGAGTCTTTGGATCCTTACATTTTCAGTATAAATACAGACATAGTCAATGCTTTAATTGTTCACCATGATGACACACAAAGATAATTTCCCACCATTCCAGAAGCAAAGTATGTGGAAATTTGGCCATATTTTTACATTTTGTCTTAAGAAGTACAAGTTTCTTTTTCTAAATAAAATTATTTTTGCAAATTAATGTTGCAAACATGGATTAAGCTGCTTGGAGCCTGTGAATTAATTCTAACTTCTTTGAAAGTTCATGTTTCTACTTCACTACCTTCACTGGCAAAGAATGATCTTAAAATATGGCATTGATCTGATTAAACAAAGTCTTTTTATTTTCTTGCATATACTAGATAATATTTTTTATTTAATAGTACAGAGCTTTACCTTGCTAGGGGAAAATTGTAAACATATTTTCTTGTTATGTTCAAGAGCATAAATGTTTGCAAATTTTGAATACAAATGTAACTAACAATTTACTTTTTTCCCTTTAAATGTGTGCATAAATATATTTCTTTCTTTTATGGCACTTTATCCCTTCCTGTTGTTTCAGAGGAAAAAACCGTCAGGTTCTTACTGAAATAAATACTGCTGACCAGAAAAATAAGAGGCAAGCCTGTCATAATCTTTCTCTTATATTCTTATAAAATGTTTATTTTGATTGGATATTAGTATTAATAGGTTCTGTTCTGTAAAGATCATTAGATTTTTATTCGTTTCCAAATAAGAACCAGGGTGATCTTTTTTTAGACTCACGCAATTTGTCCATGGGTAATATTTTTGTTTAATTACAGGACATTTAATATATAATATCAATTCTATAATTATTATTTGAAATCAGCTTTTTCATAGTCAGTGATTGATGAGTTCCTGGTATAAATGTGGCCATATGGACCTAGAGATTGCATACAACCCTACATAACAACAGTTGTAAGAGGAATTTGGTCTGCATATAATAATAAAGCAAGTAACATATTTTGGCAGCCATTTCCATAGTTCATGGTATTGACACCTGTACTGAATGAAATTCTGTTACGAAGTTAAAATGATAGTTTAGCAGATGTAGGTAGGACCTTCAGTTGTAGCATGGGAACACAATGTGACACCATGGTCATAAACTGAAACGAGAGATCCTGACTGCATATGTGGTGGACTGTTTAGCAGTGGAGCAGGTTGCCTGAAGAGGTTTTGCCATCCCTCTTCTTGGAGGTTTTCAAGACCCAAAAAGACAAGACTTCAGCAAAATGGTCTGACCTTAGAGCCACCCCTGCTTTGAGCAGAAGGTCGGACTAGAGAGCCCTTGAGGTCCCTGAATTCCAGCCTGAATTATCCTACAATGCTATAATGAACTTGGTGTTTTTGAGTTGTTCTTAATTCTTTTGTGGTGTCACACTAGGAAGAAACAGAAAAATATTGAAGCCTGAACAGATAACTGCTCAGTGTAGTTAGGAATCTTCCCTGTGAAATGCATATAATTTTTTCGTCTTCAGCATAAATAATTCAGCCCCTTCAATATGCTTAGATTAAATAAAATACTTCTATTAATTCAGAAGTCTCTCTCACTTTCAGAGATGAGGACCTTGGTGATAACACTGAAGTAAAGTCTTCTGATGACCAAAGTAAAAAGCGGTGAGACTCAATTCATAGTTCTCTCTAACTGGAAGAGCTAATAGCAACTGTTGTAGCTGTTTAGTGTGGTACCAGAAAATCTGAATTCCTAATACAAGCAAGCAAAATGTGCCCAACATGAGTGAGATATCTGCATTGTTTCTAAAATGTGCTCAATTAACCAAATGTAACAATAAAGCTGCACATATTTTGATAATAAGCCATGACTCAAACCTATAATCTCTCGTAGAGAATGAAAATAACTGGTGACAAGAGCCTCATAAGTATTTTTGTGCTTATCGAGATGTTTTGTGAATTCAGCTGCTAGCATCTCAAACAAATATAAGTAAATGCATTCCCAGTATAAAAGTTTCACTGCTACTAGGTTTCATTATTTGCAAAAGCTAGTTTCAGTTAGTTAAAATGAAGTTGCTATTATGTTTTTAGCTACTATTCTGATGGTATCTTTTTAAGTCTTCCATTTAGTTGTATATCTAAATGAAGAGGAATAACTTAACTATCTGTATACATAGGCAGTTTTGCTATTTTTTGATAGAAAATATTTTTATCCAGCAGTTCCACTTGACAGTCTGACCAGAGAAGCATATACTGAATATCTATGGTGAATGAGTGTCTCTTTCAGTTCTGAAAGGGGATGTGCCCAGTTAGGAGTCGAGCACAATAGAGGGTGCTGCTTCATGCAGCATGCCATGCATATAAAACATGACAGCACTGAGTGAGGGTCGTTCAGCAGAGCTTCAGTCCTTGGCAAGTTCACGGAAATACACCAAGCTGCAGCCCAAACATCCAGAGTTAAGGCTTGTAATCATCAAGTTGTTTCACAACCTTTGGCAGAACTGAACAAGGGCAGCCTTTGTTGGAGCTGCTTTGTAAAGTCATCAAAACCATTATTAGTACTTATTCCTTAAATCCTGTAATTTGTATAACAAGATTTATTTTTATGTTTGTTTGACTGTCACGTTTGTGGCAGGGAAAATCGTAGAGACAAGGTTTCTTTTGCTTAAATCACAATCCTGCTTTTTGAAATGAGTCAACATATCTGTTCAGCTGGTCATTTCTAAGAAAAACATATATAACTGTAGTATATTCAAAAACCCCAAAAATTCAGTACGCCTAGGAATACATTATACAATATTGACAAGAAAAAGTGGAATGCTATCCACCACTGAGATGTTATTGCACAGTTTGAAAACTCAGTGGGCACTTCAAGGAAACTAGAGTTCAGTTAAAATTAGATGAAGTTTCTGATATGAATATATCTGAATATATCAGCATAAACTGAAAGACTTAAAATTATAGGTCAGTGATTGCATTATTTTTCACTAGCAGCAATTTAACAATAGTATGAAAAAGTATTTCTTTACCTACTTTTTCAAGCCCAAGCTTCTGCATTTATGGCTGTAAGTGTAAATTAAAGCTATGTAGCTGAAAATAATTTCTAAAAAGTGTTTCTTTTCTTGTTGTACGGCTTTTTTTTTTTTTT
>VWZG01001692.1:435307-448358 GCA_013396735.1 Grallaria varia
AAAATAGTGAGTCATCTTATTTCAGGATAAAATTCTAAGCTAAGACAGAGAAAGTACCCTTTGGAAATGTCTCAGGGAAGGATGAGGTTGTTGAGTATAATGAGTACCTAAGAAACCAGCTGAGACACTGGTATCTGATTTTTAGATGTCTAAAGGTGAGATATTCAGATGCTTAACTTTCTGTTCACTAAAACTACTCTTTCAGAGTTCAGATTTTTATGGTATTGCAGTACTAATAACCCTTGTTCTGGTCTGGGATTGCTGCTTCCTAAAGGACAGTATGTATCATGCTGGGAATGAATATTTGAGAAGGGTTTCATTTTCATTCTTCTTCTTTCTTTGACTTGTGTGTTAAGTGTGAAGTATGCAAGAGACCCTTGGAAGATCTAAAAGCAGGAGACAGCATTTGGATTTACAGACAAACTGTGCATTGTGAGCCTTGCTATTCCAAAGTTAAAGGTAAGGTACAAGATCTATTATACTGAACATAAGAAAAACAATCTAGAGAACTTCTTTCAAATTACTTCAACATACAATACAGCTGTTGCTTTTGCTCATTTATGTGTACTTAAACCTCTTCAAAGTATCTAATTCAGTAAGCTCCGCATGATAACCAACCACAGATTCTAGACACAACAATTCTGTATCTGTAAGGGAGATCTCTTAAGGTCTCATGTGACCCATAGAGTTCTACCTATGCAGTCAATGGAGACACCTAGAGTGAGGCAATGGCATGTTGCCCTGGAAGTGAGAAGAATAAATTGCAAGGTCATCTGAGAATCAGGTTGCTCTATTGAAATGAATAAGCCAGGGTTCAGAGCTATTTTCCTCTACTGGAGTAACTATGACAATTAGAGAGAAGATACAAAATCTAGTAAGTCATAATGAAAACGTTATACTGTGATTACCATTCTCACCTTTGTGAGGAGCATTGTGAGTAAAAATATATGCAAGGCAGGGACGAATGAACATTTTGTTTTATTAATTTTTCTGTAAGTCGCTAGATTGTAAACCTTCTCTCTTCACAGCAATTATTATTTCATAGAATCAGTACCTCTGCATGAAATTAAGGCAAATGGAAATGTAGATTAAATGCTCTGATATGGTGGTTATCAAATACATAATTCTGAGATAAAATCATGTTAACTAAAATCATATAAAAAATTTGTTTCATTAAAATACTTTGTGTTATGCCATTGCAAAATTTGACAGGAAGAGTGAATTTTGAAATTAATCAGATTAGAAAATCAATAAGATATTGTAATAGTTATACAACTATGGAAAGACATACCAAAGCTCTGTATATTAAGCATTATAAATTAACATGCCCTATTTCATCAAATGACAAGACAGGACAGTCAGACTTCGGTAGACATTCTAAAAAAGAAAAAAAATCTAAAGTTTCCTTGTGAGACACATAAAGTATACTGCTCTGCTTGCCATTTCTGACCAATCTTTCTTCTCTTGCAGAAAAATGGATCTACTAATTTTGACACACAAAACACATTATAAGGAAGTTCTATTGTTTAGTTGAGTGTATTGTCCTGTTAATTCAAAGCACTGTGGAAAATTATTAATTTGTAGTGGTAGGAACAAATTTTCTAACTGAGGTCCTACTGCATGGTTACCAAGGGAATTAATTTGCTGGGAATTTATATGTCCTTTCTAAATTCTAAACACATTGCAGGAAGCAAAACAAGATATTGTTCAGTATCCTCATGATTTCTATGAAACTGCTAAACTGTATGTAAAACCAACAATAATTTATTGAAATTTTCTGAACGTCAGAACATACCTACACACTTGTTTTGAAGGGGCTGTATTCTCTTTTGTGAAAACACATCTCCGCCAACATAAAGATCTATTGGCTTAATATAGCATGAATGGGATTCATCTCCTCAAAGATTAGCCATTTAGAAGTCAGCTATTCAGTTTTCATACAGAGTGAAGTGGGTTCATGTGGTACCTTCAAGGAAATAAATCAGTTTCCAGAGGAAGGCTCTTCCCAAGTAACTTAAATGGTAATTTTGAGACAGAACAAATGATCTTTGGAAAATGCATCTCTATTAGTAGAGGAGGATTTTAGGCAAAAATTGTTAGGGGTTTTAAGAAGATGTATTCTGCTCCATGTTTATAAGTCTGGTAACTATTGTATTAACATTTTTTAAAGAAGAGCCCACTTAATAATTGCCATGAAATAATGAAATACATACTTTTCACGATATCATGTTGTTGTATTTATCTTTCTTACTTTATTATACTGACTATCTAAACACTTTGGATGGATTCATCTTGCCTAAATTTATATATAGTGTAGACATCTATTTCTGAGTTACTTAATCTATTCTGTCTTATATAGACAGAAGCAGACATTTTTAGGAAGCAAGTGTATCAATCAGATGCAAACGTCTGTCTTACTGTGATGTTAACCATGCTTTGAATGTATGTCTTACTTTCCATGGTTTGCAAAGGAACCTTGAATGAACAGCTCAGATTTCTAGGTGTCTACATTAGGCCAAATAAACTTCTTTGAGCCTACAGTGAAGCATTTTTTGTTTCTTTTTGGACAGTGTATGTGTATAAAAGTATAGAAACTGAACGACTTCATGCTTTGTTATAACATGTTACTTAAAATAATCAATACTTGAGTAGTTTACTGGGCATACAAAGGTGTTGACTACCAGTCTTTGCAATGAGATGTTTTAGATTATGTTATTCAGAACTGGTTTTTCTTCCTTACACCTGAGTTTAAAGGAACTTCTTGGATACGGCCATGACAGAGTTAGAGTGTTTGGAGGTTGTTGGACCTGAGCAACAGCTTAGAGGCATGTGAAGTGTCAAATCCATAGGTTAATATTAGACTAATGAATGGCTGTGTCAGTCAAACTCTATCTCCTTGACTCCACACTTCATAGTGGAGACAGGAAGCATGGATGTCTGTGTAATTTAAACCATTGGGCCTGCAGTTGAATAATGATGTAATCTGTCTTCTCTGGCTTAAAGGATGTTCAGGCTGATATTTGCATGGAGCCATGAAACAGTAGATATTTTGTTCTGTTAATTTTATGAAAATTTCTTATGAATTAATGACAGTAGCTCTAATAAATGTGTTATTGTAGGTATTTTTTTCTGGTGTGTGTCTCTTGCTCGTAACTATCCTAGTTAAACTATACTTACTATTACTCTGCTTCACCAGGAAACAATGAGACTTGCACAACAGGGTGAGAAAAGTAGTGGCAGAATTTTAATGTCACACATTTGGTCCTATTTAGAGACCAACAATTACTGCTAAAGCCCAGTGACAATGGAAGATGTTAGATGTTCACGTGACCCAGCACATTAGAATCTAGGACTTCCTAGTGTTTGAGGGGATGAGAGATTTTAGTTCACTACACTAAAGACCAGGAGCAAACTCTGGATCAAAATATCTGCTACTTCAATGCTCGTTGACAGAGAAGTAGCAATAAGAACAAATAATAATTCTGGGCTCATTAAGTCATCCTTGCTGAACAGCCCTGGCATGTTTTACCATGTGGTTTTTTGCTACTTTTTATTATATGTTTTATAAGTTTCCTGAAAAGAAACACTGGATTTGTGATTTACCATGTAAATACTGGCAAGGCAGTACTCATTAAGAAAAATCATATTAACATCTCAATACCAATGTATCAAAACTTAAATTTTTTTTATCCTTTTTGCATATCATAAGCTTGTGGTGGTTTATTTCCCTTTGACTGGTGCTTCCATGAAACAATCCAAATAAACAGTTTGCTGGCAGCTGTTTTAATGAAAGTGTTATCTTCAATAATGCCTCAAATTAGACTGAAAAGCTGCATTGAGAGATGATGCACTAAATTATGTGAGGTTTTGTGATTCATCAGGCCCATTTTTTTCAGTGTGTAATGGATACTTTATCTTACAAAGCCGGGGCATACCTCTATGATGGGGGAATCAAGCAATAAGAGGACAGGAGTGAAATAATGCATAAAATGCATATTGATGCATTTAAATATGCAGATGGCTTCAAAGCTTACAAATACAAGAACAAGGAATGTCATAAGAACAGCTGTGCTGTGTTAATATATTCTGTTGTATCCTACATAGGCTCTGACAGAACACTCAGCCTGTGCATCCCTCCCTAGCAGTTCTCGACACAAGGTGACAAACGTCTGTAACATTGTCTTCTCATCCTCTTCCTCTTAAAACAATCATCCCTGGGAGTCTGACAAAACATGCTCTCCATTACTTCATAGAGCCTCCTTAGCTAAGCTTGTAAGGAACCAGACAACATCAAAGGGGCTTTGATTTATTCAGTAGCTCCCTTCTATTCCTTTCTCTTTCATATAGGGATATGTTTAGTGTTGGGGTAGCTTAATGCCTCCAGTTTATTTACTCAGAACACAGAAGCTCACAACTCTGCTGCTCTGCTTGCCTTCCTTGGTAGTTTAACATAATCCTGTTGTTCCGAGTGAAAAGCATCGGCTTTCTTCCTTGCTTTAGCTTTCTGATCATACTTGCATATCGCTCATTGTAGCTACTCTGTTACACCAGAAGGCGGTTTTAGCTTCCAGTCTAGTTGATGTCAGTATATGAGGGAGAAACGTAGCCTCCTTTTCTTCCTTCTAATGCACCAAAACACCTCGTTTTACTTCACAGCAGTGTAACAGCAGACATTCTTCATTACATAAAGACAAAGGATAAAGAGACTTAGAAATGTTTCATGTGCCAAAGTCTGAAATTGTTGACTAAAATAGATCTGTTTAGCTCCTTAATGGATACAGAACAACTGAGTTCTTAAACTGGTGAGGTATTTCCTTCTTTGACTTCAAAGGCCTCCTCTCCTGTTTTGTGCTTTGTTTGGTCTGAGCAACTCAAGTCTAATCTCCAGCATCAGAAAAACTAGGATTTACAAACATTTCTTGCATTTCAGGGAGAAGAATCTGCAGATAATCTCCAAATGAGTTTGGCACACTCTGCTAAAATCAGACTTCCTCAAAAATCTCAGTAACTACCACCTTGTAAAACCATGGAGATGGTGTTCTCCAGATGAACAGATGAACTTGGCCCAGACAGTGGGAGTACCAAGTTCAGTTTCTTCCTCAATGCACCTAACCAATTTGCATAACACAGTGGAAGAGGCTGCTGGG
Source organism: Grallaria varia (assembly GCA_013396735.1). Taxonomy (NCBI): domain Eukaryota; kingdom Metazoa; phylum Chordata; class Aves; order Passeriformes; family Formicariidae; genus Grallaria; species Grallaria varia. The sequence goes on from VWZG01001692.1 coordinate 440,455, forward strand.
AGGAATAAACAGGTTGTTCCCATTAATGTTTTTGCCATGTTCCCTGACCTGTGCAGAGTGGGTCCTTATGGGCCATGTTCCACAGGATAACCACGCTGCCTGCACATTCACTACATGCCTAATAATACCTCAGGAATAACTGCAGAATAGAAAATATATAGTCCTGAGAGCAAAGACCAAAGCTTGGAATTTCACCATCTCATCTGAGTGGTCTAATTAATAATTAAAAGCAGTGTGAATGATTCTCTGTTTATCTTTCTTAATGCTGTGTTCCTTTCCAGCAACATTAGAGGAGCTGTCACTCAGATTTGGCTAGAGCAGGAAGGTGAAGGAGTGGAATTTTGGGAGGTTTCATCCCAGAGTACTAGAAATGTCTTCATATGATGAGCTCTTCTAAGCCTTAGTATCTTCTTTGTCTTTCCAGTCTCTGAGCAATTTTGGACAGGAACTATCTCCTGTTTGAGCAGTGCCCAGCACAACTGTGGCCTCCGGGTGGTACTGCTGCACCTGTGTAAGTGACCCAAGGAAAATTCAGATTGCACCTCCCTTTCCAAGCGAGCTGCTAGGAAACGTACTATTTTTCGTGAAATTGTTATAACTGTGTCGGTTATAAATTGACAGCTACAGTCTCGTAGCGTGTGCCAAGACTTAAAACTGACTGATTTTGTCCTGCTAGAATCAATATCTGAATATAATCATGCCAAAAGCACTTGTCTGAATCTTGGCATTGCTGTGCAGTCACCAGACATCTGTTCAGAGAACTTAGACAGCTATTGTGGTCAAAACAATGGGCAACCAACATTTTAAAAACACCTACTCAGGAAAAAAAACCAAAAACATGATCATTTCTGGAAAGATAAGACAAACTTTTTCTGGCATTCAAGCCATTTCCCCCCGTGTTCAAATACTAAAAGAAGCAGAAAAAGGAGAAAATATTAAGAAAAATATGAAAGGCAATCAAGGAATTTCAAAAGTACTAATGTTGCTGTAAATACTGGTGCCATTGAAATTAATAGTCAAATTTGACTGTAAGATGAATATCCCAGGAAACATTGGTCTGTCTTCCCATCTTCTGGTTCCTCTAGGTAGTTTCCACACATGGAACTTTTGAACTATGTTATCCCTGTATGTAGTTCAAATCTTGGAAGTAAGAATGAGAATCCAGCTAACTGTATTTGTAGCATTACATTTTCAAACAGCCAAATATTTAAACAATATTTGGGAAGTATATGACTGATAATGCATTTGAACACTATTCTTATCTGGTTTTAAAAGCGAACATGCATTTGAACATTGATTTTATCCATTTACCAAAGTAACATACATAAAAGTAACAGTAAAGCCTTTTGTAGCAAAACAGCAGTTTTCTCACAGCAAAATTCTCTATGGGAGCAAGCATATCAATTTTGACATGAATGCCTTCTGTGGAAAGCTGAAGGAGGAAAGCAAGGAAGGAACAGTCTTTTTTCTGCCTCATCCACTCTAGTGAGAGATATCCCAGATACCCAGTCAAAGGAGGGCACATGCTTTGAGAATTCTGCTTTCTGGGTTTTAATTCAGAGATCACCAGGACTGTTTTAAAACTCCTTTGGCCTTCTAATTCAGAATCAGGATCTCCTCAGTAGGAACATAAATGGAACAGGGAATGAAGGTAGCAGGGACTTTTCTTCTCATAATGAAAATGGAACAAACACAAGGAAAAGATCTAACTAAGAAGAATACACTCTTTTTGTAATACCAGAATTCATACACCCTTCATCAATCCAGTGAATGTACTTAAGAAATACCTTTGCTGCACTGCATTTTCCAGACTGATAGATCCATCCCTATCCAGACCCAGGAGGAATGGCAAGGGTTTTTATGCCAGTCCAATGATGTGTTGCAGGAAAGATCTCAAGTACCCTGCAAGTTACACTATATATATGGAAGACAGGGTCTGAAAAAAAATTTGGATTTAGGTTTTCTAACTGTACCTAAATTACTCTCTAGGTATCTTTACCATTTACTGGATCTTTTATGATTGAGTGGGTTATACACAGTGCAAGGACAAATTTTTACATGCTAAGCTTTTTTCTCATCCACCTGGCAGGAAAAAAATAAATTATAAATTACATGGGCTTTTCTGGATATTCAGCAAAGATTTTTGCTTGACCAAACTGAACCTAGATGAAAGTTCAGGTACCTATATTTATAAACCATTCCCTATCTGAAAATGTGATGCACCCACTTTGATACAAGAAAAACCTTTCAAGCAACTGCAGATTTTCCATGCTCTTTTGACATGGTATAAGTGCCATTCAGATGTGCATTCTCAAAATCATTTACTGATGGACCGAGGGGTTTTTGTATTATTTCATTTTTCCAACATACATCACATAACAAATGCTAAGCATATTGATGCTTATTTTTTTAAGATGGTATCTTCTAAACTACTTTGCAGTATCATAAAGCATTCAGTCTGTTGGCCTACACTTAGTAAACTTTTGCAACTAAAAATCACTTAGTTATCCATATGATGGAGTTGCTAACATGGACAGTGATTTTTTCCATTTCATTCCAAAACTGAAGAATTTCTTTAATCTCTTTCTCCAACTATATGCAGATAGACAAAAATAAAGATGACAGAATATGAATAAAAGGAAAAAGAAGGGAAGGAGAGGGAAAGGTCTAAAGCATTTGAAAGTCAGAGTGATTTGCTATGGAACGGATTAGTTAAAATAAAATAACAATCCTTTGAATTAGAGCTGTTATGGCTAATTCTGTCTAGATGGATTTGCAAACTAGCAGACCCTAAGCTTAGTGTGCAGACAGCGTCTTTGGATACTATAATTGCTGATTTTCTGGAGCAATTTGGGCTCACAAAAATGATGCAGTTTTGGATTTCATCCTCTAATAAATCCTGGTAGTTCATAAAAGGAAACAATATAAAAAAGAGGAAGTCAATTAGCATGAAATTAACAACAGCTAGGAAGTCAAAGTGTTTGCAAGAGACATTGAGAATGAAGAATCCATGCTGTAATTCCAGGAAAATGTTTAATTGCTCAAATACTGCAGAGTATATATATGAATTTAACAATAGCAAATCTCTAGGTCTAGATAGTATCTATGAAAAAACGCTACGAAGCTCAAGTGGGACATCACTGAACTTCTCACAAAGATTTACCCTATCATTCAAAGCAGCCTTGGTGTCCAACAAATTGAAAGCATCAGCTGGAACATCAGCCGTGAAAAGTACATGAAAAGTGGTCTATGGAACTGCATTTCAGTTAGTCTGATTTTTGTCAACTCAATTTGTACAAATTATAATAAATAACAGTATACAAAGGCATCTGGATATGTATGATATACTGGAGGAGAGTTCACACAGATTTTTAAAATCAGAGCCTGCTCATGAATATATGTGTTTCTGAAGAAGCCAATATACTTTTGGTTAGGCTGATTTCTTTAACTGAGTACACTTGGATTTATAAGAATTTTTCCACCATTCCTCCCTAAGCCATCATGTCATAAGAAAACATGGAATAAGAATAGAAACAATGCAATGGGTTAAAAAATTCAGTTTTCTTTATGAGGACAGAAACAATGGCAGGTTCGGCCTGACTTCTGTGGGGGCAAGGCTATATAAATTAGGGCTTGTCAGCTGTGAAGAGAAGTAACTGAGTTTCATACAGTCATGAATGACAAAAAGAAGCTGAATAGAGAATGATTAATCATTCTGTCTTCCTCAGAAAACCAGAATAAGGGACACCCAATTAAATTACTAGGCAGCAGATTTAAAGTAGATAATAAGAAGCAGTTTTTTTAACAATACCTTATTAAATTGCAGATTTAATTGCCACAGGGTGTTGTAGAGCCCTAATGTTTAAATGGTTTAAAAATGGGGCTCAGCAAATGGAATATTATTACTCATCAGTGGCTATCAAAAATAAATGATCCAGATGTCCCAATTCGACTACTTCTAAAAGATGGAGAAAATCCCTCAATATTTTCCTTGTTTCTGAGGTATTTTCCTTACAAAGCTACTATCAGCCTTTGCTACTCGATTAGCTGGACTTCTGCTGGCATCACAGTGGCTCTATTTTTATAAAACTACTTTCACAGTCATTTTTCAGACTGGAACTGATCTTTAAAATAATCTCACCAGATCTGGAGTTTACTGTCTGTGCTCTGACCTTATTGTTACACATCTTTTGTATAGCTCAGACTGGATTACTGCAATTAATTCTTTACTGGCTTGCCTGAAAGGCAGGTCCAGCCTGCAGCTATTGCAGCATAAAGCAACAGGCTTATTACCAGAAAAGCGCAGATGGGATTTGTGGACTTCCTGCTTCTTTGTTCTCTGCATTGGCGCCTATTATAGCTATACTGATTCAGAAATTCTTACTATAGGATACTGTGTAAGTAGCATCCTGTAGTAGATTTCTACTGATTTAAGGCATATAATTTCTCAGGTCCAGGAATAACAGGTTTCATGGGCCCATTAGGACATTTGGGTTTGGTATTAGGCACATTTTATCAATGCCATAAAAAAGAGAACAGAACCATCAAGTCTTCAATTGGTTTGTAAAGTGCTGATGAAGTTCTGGGTTGATCAAACTTGTCAGCAACTGCCAGGATACTGAATGGAGCACATTGACAATTTATTAGTAATGTCAATATTGGGAGGAGAATAATTTGTGTATAAAAACCAAAACAATTAAAGTAAATATTTTAATGACTAAGATGTTCAAATCATCTTTGCAGAAGACAAGCAGATTGGCACAAAGACCATGAGACAGTGTGTTCATCAACATACATTTTACCTGCCAGCATCTCTACATGAAGTTATATCATTAGAGGAATCATACGTCAGTGAAATTATAAGTGCACTTAAAACAGAGCAATGAATACAACACAGTTAAATGCACTTTTACCTCTTGCTAGATCCACCTGCCCAGGCAATGCCTGGAAAAAAGGCAGGGTATCTCACACTGACTGTGAGCATGGTAGTCGAAGCATACATAGGTTTAAGCTGCTTTCTACCCATGCTGCTGGATGAAAATCTGGCTTAAAGCAGTCCCAGTCAAGGAAGAACCAATCTTCTGGACCATCTTCTTGGGGACCAGATGCCATAACCCTGGCCCTGCCAATGATCAATTCATCTGAACTGCCTAGAAAAGCTTTTGTACTCATGCTAAGGCACTATGCTCAGTCCTAAGCTTTTTCTCTTTGGGAACTCAGTTCTGAAACAAGTGTCTGCATGGAAGATTTGTGCAGGCAGCACAAAGAGTAAGTGGCATTTGAAAATTTGCAACTACTTGTACTCATAACTGAGGACAAGTATTCCCATGGCAACTCTTCAGATTCTATGTCATGATGCACTAGCGTCTTCAAACGTGTCTCCTGATGCAACTCCAAACTGGTGTCTGCATCGAGATTTTTTTAATGATGCAATATCCAGACCACATTTTCATGTTCCTGTTCTGACAATTGAAAACATCAGATACCCAAATTCCGGGTTTTTTTGTTGGTCCACTAAATGACTTTGCCTGCTTGGTCCAAAGAAAAAAAGTGATTGTTCCATTTTGAATCACTTTTTGAGTATTTTACAGAATTATCAAGTTTGGAAGAAACCTTCAAGATCATCTAGTTCAACCATTAGCTCAGCACCATCACAATCACCCCTAAACCATAAACCCAAGTGTTGCATCTTCAAGATGCCTCCTGAACACTTGCAGATCTGGTGACTCCATCTTCCTGGGCAACTCACTGCAATGCCTAACCACTCCTTCAGAGAAAATTTATTTAATAGTATCTAACTGAACCTCCCTGCCTCATTGCCTCATCCAGCACTGCTATTATCATACACTTCTTCTTGGCTTTGTCATTGTATATTACTGACGTAAATAAACTCAATATTATATATGCTGCTAATTCACCTTTTTGTATCACTTTGCAATATTACTGGATTAACAACGCATTTCTAAGAATTAAGTCTAGTACCATTATTAGCGATTTGCAATATTACTGGATTAACAACACACTTCTAAGAATTAAGGCTAGTACCATTATTAGTGACAACAATCTTAGCCCATTTTGGCTGGGGGTTAACATGTAGAAACTCAATTCTTTTACTTGTGGGAATAAACATTACAAATACCTGTAGCAGTGAAAACTGGATGATGTTACTCACTCTAATGACACATGGCAGAACCGGGGGCAGATGGTTTTTACGCTCTCAACATTTTTCCACTTCATTCTTCCAAAGGGCCAGAGGAGACACAACAAAAGTTCTGGATTAAGTGGTATCTGGTTGCAAAGTAGTACACTGGGAGCTATACTTACAAAAGTTACATAATCTGAAAGTTGGTGCTTTGTGCTCTGCTCTGTCTTCCTTTCCAGTCTTTCTCATAGGACTGGGTGTTATGATTTGCACTGCAAGAGTGCTTGAAAGCCTGAGAAACAATAGTGCCGTCCTGTGCATATGCAGAAGAAAGTTTCCAGATTAGAAACAAAAGAGAGAGAAGTTTGACAGGCTGGATGCTTTCAAAGTTGACTTATGCCCTGAACAGAGAAATAGTGTCTCTTCCTACATACACAAGAAACCTGAGACAGCAATAAAATATGGTGAAGGCAACAGTGGCTAATAGGGGTACTGCTCTGCCTAAAGCTGATGCTCAAGAATTGGGCAGTGACTGACTAATAGTTATTATTAGGGGGTAGGCAAACAACCTACACACAGAGTTATTTAGGTTGGAAAAGACCTATTAAGATCATTGAGTCTGTTAACCCAGCACTGCCAAGTCCCCACTAAACCACGTTCCTAAGTGCCACATCTACACAGCTTTTAAATACTTTTGGGATGGGGACTCAACCACTTCCTTTGGCAGCCTCTTCCAATACTTGACAACACTTTTAGTGAAGAAATATTTCATAATATCTAATATAAATCTCCCCTGGCTTCCTGGAGATTTGTTCCCGATTTCATCTCAAAGCTTTAGGAGACTTCAGGATGGTGATTTAGGAGGTTGTTCCCTATTGATAGAAGGAATGAACTCAGCCAGAGTTGTGTGATAGCTGAGCTGTCTTGAGCAACACCGAATCTCTGCTCACCTGGTGGGAGGAAGTGACACAAGCAGTGGTTTCTTACAATACCAGACAATGAAGGACAATGCGAAAACACTGCCATGAGTGAATGTTATTCATCACACTGGTGAAGATCTGCAAGTTACAAGCCCATCTATATATCTGGACTGTGTTAAAGGAAGACACTTCAGTACAAGGACATCTTCCCGCTCAGGTGTCCTTCTATACTTCGACAATTACACAGTTAATGCAGTTGTCTGCAATGCCCGGGTCAGTCTTCACCCTTCACCAGCGACGCAACTTCACAAATAGGTCGCTTTCCCCTTTGCGAACCAAACCTCCCAGGATCAGCACGTTTCGAACGCTCGAACGCACAAACGCCGGCTTTTGGCTGAATTAGCTCCTTTCAAGCCCAACAAAGCCTCTACTTGTGATTCCCATTCCCCTCACACTCTCAATCTGCGTAATTACAGCCCTGACACCACCAGCTCTAATTACACGGTTGGCGAGGGGCGCGGCGCCCGGGGCCGCTCCAGCCCGCGGGCGGGGCGGGGTGCGGTGCTGCGGCGGGGAAGGCACTTTGTTTAAAGACCGGGGGCTCTGGGCGGAGGGGGCTCTCGCCGCCCTCCCAGCTGCTGGATGCCGGGGGCACCGGGCGGCTCTTTGTTCCTGCCGAGTGCGTGTGCGCGGCGCTCCGGCGGCGGCCCGAGTGGGAGGGGATCCCGCCCGCGCCGCTGTTAACGGGAGGAGCGGGAGCGGCGGCGGAGCAGGGCCGGGCGGGCAGCGCAGCATCGCCGGGCAGGGTCGGGCCCCCAGCGCTGCGAGCGGCGCCCCGCGGC
>VWZG01001692.1:448423-459450 GCA_013396735.1 Grallaria varia
CCCGCCAGCCCCCCCGCGCCCTGCATGCCCAGCGCGGCGCCCACCCTGCTGTGCCCGCCCGAGCCCCTCGCCTACTTCAAGCCCTCGCCCGGCCTGCCGGCGGCCGGCGGCGAGCAGGAGGGAGGCGGCGGTGCGGGGGCGGCGGCCACGGTGCTGGACGAGGTGGCGGTGCTGGAGCTGGAGGACGGCTGCGGAGAGGACGAGGATACCTGGTACATGCGGCTCGGCCCTGCCCCGCCCGGCTGCGCCCCCCGGACACGCGTGTCGGTCGGCCCCCGACTGGGCCTCCCGCGGCCGTCTCTGCTTAGCATTAGCCCCAAATCCACTTGATCTCCCTGCTTAGACTGAAACCTCCTTTTTCTCTCCCTCCCCCCTTCCCCCTCCATTGGAGCGCGTGGCCCGGTGCGGTTGGCCCCGCCGAGGGAAGGGGCCCGGGTGCGGGACGCGGCTGAGGCCGGGGCTTCCCCCCCGGCTCGGGGAGCGGTGCGCGATTGCTGCTCTGAGGAAGATGGTTGTTCGCATCTCAGCCTAGTTTCAGCCTCCTGTTTACATAAGGAATTAAAAATAGCCGAATTTTGTTCCGAGAAAGCCTTGATCTGAGCAACGCTGCCTCCTCATCCTAAAATCTCTTGCTTAATTGTCTCCCGTCTTCAGGGATTTGGGAGGGCTTTTGTCTTTCAGACGTTCATCTAAATTGGTGTGTGTCTTAGCGCAGCTCCGAAAGGCACGGCAGGGTGCTAGCAAATTGAATAAATCGGAAATGAGTAGCGAATGAATAAAGCAGAAAATAAAATCAACCTGGAGGAATGGTTACACTCGCTTGAAAAGAAATTGAAGGGGAAATTACAAGCTGGAGTTACAAATAAATAAGTAAGGCTGGTGCCCGAAAACCTGTTTCGGCAACGTGAACGAACGTCGTAGGCACAGTGCTGAAATAGTCTTGGCTGCATAACCGTGTTAAATGTAACTGATCCTGGATTGTTTTGAAATGTCAATAACAATATATAAATTATCTGTACTTAAATAACTATTTTAAGTATCTGTCAAAGCCTCAGTGAAGGTTTTTTATTAGGTTATGCTTTTGACTCGAGCCAAAGTTTATGCCAGCTGAGATGTGTTTAAACATTTTTGATAGAAGAGAAAGGGTTCAAAAATTAATCGAAATACCATAAATTTCTAAATGCTGGTTGTGTGTTCTTCATGGTACACAGTACCATGTTTCTGAACATTGCTTTTGAAGATAACCTACAAATTGCATGGAAATTTTTGTCAGTGTTGCTTTATTGTGTGTGAGGTTAGTCTGTGCAGGGCTGGTTTGGGCTTGTCAGTCCAGACTTAAATTTTACAACGGTTCCAACTCCTAGCTTTCTTCCATTAAGGAATAGTAAATTTGATAAATTGTGTCCTGATAGCAAAATGTTTTCCCTGTTTTTATTTGCGGATGGTAGAAAGTAATTGTTGCATTGTACCTTAGTAAAATTTCCATTTGATTTGCTCCGTGGAAGCAATCCTAAATGCTTTTTGGGCACCAAAACCTACCTTTGTTACACATGTATGTGTCCACAGGCAGAATTTCATCACAGGGATTTGTTAACAAATCTATTCCACTAAGACTAAGTTGTTTTAGTTGTTGAATGTTTTTAGTTCAAGACTAAATCTCTGTCATTGTCCATGAAAGGTCAGGCGTGTGATGCCAGTTGCTTGGGGCTTTTTTCTAATGTCAGTCTTCAAAGCTAACTGCTTTTTGGAAGGCCAAAGCCCAGTGCATATACTAGTTGTTGAGTAGGTAATTTCAGGCTTTAAATACTTTTAGTGGGTTTTCGGTTTGTTTGGTTTGTGGGTTTTTTTTTTTGTGTGTGTGTGTTTTGATTTTTAACCTGCAGTTACAAAAAACAAACAAAACCCCCAAAAAACCAACCAAACAAAAACCCGAACCAAAACACAGAACAGCCAACCCTGTGGAACTGCAGACAAGTCAAGCCACTTTTTGGCATTCAGCTTTTTACGGGAAGGTTTGATCATCAGCCAGATGTTTAGCTTTTGAAGCACTCCTGCAGGTTAACAAAAAGGCTGAAAGCTTTGCTTGTCTTTGCTTGTTGGTTTTCTCAGTATCACTTTTTAAATGTGTGGTCAGGCACCATAGGAAGTCTGGGGAAGTGAGCCCTGTCCTCCTAGAAATTCAATGGTTGATCTCTGCTGGGATTGCCAAGAGAGAAAGCAGTTGCAGTGAGGATCTTTTATTCCTTGTATGCTGGTTAGACAGTGCTGATTGACTTCAAGGGGAAAAAAAAAAAAAAAAAAAAAAAAAAACAAAAAAAAACCCCATGGAGCAGACACTTATGTTTTTGACTCAAGAGCTACCTGAAGGTGAAAGGCTACTGCTACCTGTTAGTGATCCCCTGAGGAGCAAAATCCTTTTATTTTTTGTTCTTACCATTTGGTCCTGCTGTGTGCAGGCCAGATTCATTTGTAATCTGGAGTGTTTTTCTGGTGTCTGAGAATCTAACTCTCTGTAGCCCCATCTATCAGAGGTAGTCAGGCTAGAGAGCTGCAAGATCAGATATTAGGAAGAAATTCTTTACTATGAAGCTGGCAAAGTACTGAAACAGGTTGCCTAGTGAAGTTGTGGATGCCCCATCCCTGGAACTGTTCGAGGATGGGGCTCTGAGCAATCTGGTCTAGTGGAAGGTGGCCCTGCCCATGGCAGGGGGGTTGGATCTAGAAGATCTTTAAGGCCCCTTTCAATCCAAGCTGTTCTGTGATCTCTGGCAACCAAGAATAGTGTGCTTCCCAGGAGATTTGTGCACTCCCAGGTGAAATGGTGTCTGCTGTGCCTACTAATCTGCTAGGGTGACAGCAGCAACCCAGATCTCAGCCTCAAGAATTCCCCCATGAAATCTGCTTTGAAACCTAGCTTCTTCATCTGCCTGGCCATCTGATGAGTTGTCTACTCTTGTCTGAGAATAAGGCACATACGCTAGCTATTGCATGTTTTTGGTGTTTTTTTTTTCTGCTGGAGTTGAGTATCAAAAATGGATTTTCATTGTTTCTTGGGAAATGTTTTCTAATACTTACAAATATGACTTGTACAACATTTGATTCATCTGGGAGAAGATACTGTGTATGAAAAATTATAATCAGCACTATATATAATAAGGTGATTAAATTGTGATAAGTAAAGGTATGAAAGAGTTAACAGTGCATTGTGATTTAAATGTAAAATCAAATACTGAAGTTGTCTAATCCCTAATGGAGATAAATATAAAATAGACAAGTGAGAGCACCTTTTATATGTGTATGGCACCTAATACATTTGAACTTTGGGCAGTGCTGGAATTAAGACAGTGGTAGTGATGAGATGGAAGATTTTAATGTGAAATCTACTTGAACTTTGTTTTGTCGTGCCAGGCCTGTAGAGTTCATATTTTGCCACCAACTTTTCTGAGGAGGGAAGCAGGAAAACTAATGTAAACTCGTTCTACTTCAGAAAGTCTTTTTAATTAGGGCTTTGCATGTTGTAAATTTCGTGAGCTAATAGGAAAGAACTTAGAAAAGTAAACTTTTAAGTGTTGCATATCTGGCTGATACTTTTGTATGTTTTGGTTAAGGTTGTACGTCTTGCCTACCAAGGCTAACGCTTCTCAAGAGAAATCACTAAGTCCTTTGCAGTGGTGCAGGCGTGTTCTGGATCATCCAACTCCTGAGATAGAGGCTGCAAAACGTTCCCTGTGCTTTAGATTGGAGCAAGGTAATCTTATTCTTCAAATTTCTTTATTAGTAGGTTGGCATTTTTGGTCTGATCATCGTTGGTATTTTTCACAATTTAACAAGCTTTACAAATAGCAGACATGCAGTTTTTTCTGACATAGACATAAGTGCTAACAGGTGTTTGATTTTTTTTTTTTTTCCTGATCATGCAGTTTTGAAAGTGTTTACCTCCCTTGTTACCCATTTCTTCTCCTTCACAACTTGTTTAAACTTGGCAGTTTTCATCCATTGCTTAAAATAGTGGACCTCTTGGCAAGAAAACTTTGATATCAACTCTACTATTGGCATCTCTATTGAGGTTTGAAAAGCAGTGCTTCTGTTTTTTTGCAAAGTCAGAACTATCACAGTGCTAGAAGTCTTTAAAGATGTATTTGTCTGCATCTAATGTAGCATTAGAACTTTGCTAAGTATAGGACAGACCAAGAAAAGCCTTAACTTGACTAATGGTGGTGCTTTGTTGGGCTCTGGGTTGTCTCAAGTGCTGGGGTCAGTCTGATGGCTGTTCAGTGACAGTGAACTTGTGGAGTTGTATCTGGGTGTGCTGAATTTTGTTTTAAATAAATACCAGCCAGCATTATTCTTACTTTTTTACCCTTTAGGGTCCCATTAAGGTTGTACTAAGTGGTGTTGAAGAAAGCTATTAAGGGAGATTGTCATCTTTAAGTTTGTAACTCACTAGGAAAGAAGAAGAAAATGAACAATGAAGATGATCAGGAAGACGACAGGAGAAGGAAATAAAGCTAACAACAATAGGAGCATGTGGTTGTATGAGTTAGCTACAGCCATCATTAAGAAAGATTGGTCATGTTCCTGTATACTTTGGGGGCTGTGGGTAGCTGTGGTTGAATCTTATCCAGAATCAGTTTGTTAACTGACTCAGACTCTGAAGGCATCTGGCTCTTCTCATTGACTAAAAAAAGTACTACAGTGATTGTTGCCCTACCAGTATTTCATTGAGCTCATTTGCCTTGAGTTATGTGGGCCAGGCTGTGGTTCCTGTGTTGGTAATCATCTAGCTTTAGAGTTGAACTGACCTTGTGAATTGGACACCTGAGTTCAGATGTCTGTGCTGTGAGCTGGGTGTCTGTGCATGACCATCAATGGGAGTGTGTAGTCAGAGGAATCAGAGGAGCTGCTTAGGTGACTAGATATAGGTGTTTGCCGTAGAATGAATTCAGTAGTTCTCTTTAAGTCTGTTGGCAGTAGTGGGTGCTTGCCAATCACCTCATCTGGTCCCCTGAAGGTACGTGTGTGGTGTTGAGCATCCAACAGTGGAGCTGAATCTGGTGTGGAAGCTCCACCAGCATTGCGCTGCGTGGGTGTCTAGTACCATTTGAGATGGCCTCAGTTACTCTGGTTTCTAGTCAAGATGGGCACTGACTTTCCATAGGTCCTGTGCCTCATCTGCCATCCTTGAATAGTATCTTGGCCTCCCCAAGGGCCTCTCAGGTGGACAAGCACATCTGAGTGTGCACTACTGAATCAAGCTGTAATGGGAATGTAGAAACTATGCATGACCTATTTTTCCCTTACAAGGATTTATTTAAATTCAATAGGCAATAAAGGTGTCAGATTTAAATCTCTCTATGGTTATCAGTTCAGTCTCTGTGCAAAAGTCACAGCAAGTGACATATGTCACAGAGTTATGTTGACAATGAGTTGCTCTGTTCCATATGTTCTACTCATGATGATTTGTTCATGAATTTCCTGAGCTCTGTAAAAGGTTTCTGAGAAATTATATGCCATAAATAAAACTCATTATGAGAGCAGTATGTTCAGGGAGGAATAGACTTGTATTTATACTGCAGCAATTCTTTGCTAAAATTGCTTTAATTAATAATTCACTTAGTCTTGATTAACTCTCGTATTTCTTAATATTTTCATTTAGCATCTGTGCTTTGCATGAAATACGTAATAAGCAAATGTCATCCTTCTTACTCTTAACTTTGTAGAAGTTGGTTTCACAATATTTATTTCTTTCTCGGTTTTGCACTGAATGTGAGATTTTTGTAAGAATTGAATTAATTGGTTTTTAAAGTACAAAAAACTTTCTGTAATCTGACTTTCCTGTGTTTTGTTTTGCAATGCACTCAATCAGTAATATACATGTATAAATATGTATTGTATGTAGTTATGTAATTGATTAAAATTTTAGAAGTGATTCAGTAAGAAGGGCACTCTTCTTTCCTGGTACTTTCAAACTTCGTATGTGTGAGTTGAACTTGTTTTCCCCTTTAGCTTTGCAAGGGCATTCTGGAGGTGTTTTGAAATCTAGTTGTCTTCTCTGCTTGGCCCTGAGTCAATGGTTAGCACTGATGTACTAGAGAACCATTAAATGCATAGTCAAAATAATGTATCAACATGTGATTTGTGGAGTGGCTTGTAGGTTGAATTTGCTTAGTGATTTTTGTCCATGGTGCATTAGACGAAACTTAAATCAGTTGAGTTGTCATAGCTCTTTAGGCATTATAGTGCTCACAGAAATAAAAAGCAGTAAAATTGATTTTTGTCTGCGAAGTCAGCATAGCTTGAGTAAGTGTGCACAGAGAGCAGAGCTGTGAGCCAGAAGTAGTAAAACTTTTGCCAGCCTATTTCTGACTTTCAGCTAATTTCTGTTCTCTTTTTAAGATTAATTCTGCCCTCATTTATTCCTGCTCATGTAAATTTTTATTATTTCATTATACCCTGGTTTTCATTTGTTGTGTGAAATATCCCAGCATTAGGATAGTTCATAACAAGGCTAAAAGTTTTGCGAGAGACTTCTGTCACAGCAGTCCAAGATGATGAGGTACTCCAGTGACTACTTGGTCTTTCAGGCTGGAGAATTACTGGAATGATGGTATTTTCTTTTCACTTTGCTGTGCTCACCAGCCTGTTTCTTTTCTAGTGAAAATGACTGGTTAAAGTATTTCATGGTGGAAGTTAAGAATTCATCTTGGCATAAATCCTTAAGGTTTATTGTAAGAATAGTGGTCTCTAGGATGTGGTTCTTCTTTGAACCACTGTGAGAATTTGGACAAGCTTCTCAACATTCTTCTGGTCTACCACTAAGTAGGTAAAGCTTTTATTGTGTTTATAATGAACTAGGCTTATTACAAGCCCTGTTTCTGTGGCTAGCTTTAAGGAGGATGAAGTTAAATGTAACCTCCTATGATAAGATCTTTGCTTGGAATTGTTGCTGTTTTCCATGAGCAGTTATAGTGTTGAAGTAATATTTCTTTGTTGTTTGTTTTGGAAGTTTTTCCTCTGTGACCTTACCTGGATTGCTTCTTTCTTCTTGCTTTTCTTCAATTACCTTTTGTTTGAAGCCTTTCTGGTTTGTTACGCTTATAGCAGTTCTGTTTTTTATAGGGTCAGTTCCTTCTCCATGTGGTTTTTAATCTGGCTGTTTATTTCTGTAGGTCAGCTGAAATGAACAGGGCCACCTAACAGTCTTAGCAGTGTGGTAGAGCTGCTTCTGTATTTTATTGGTAGTACTCAAAGATGTTGGGGCACATCAGTATTAAGCCCAGTGAGCAGAGAAATGTGATTTTTAAACTTCCCGACTGGTGCAGATGGGTATAACCCCTCTAAAACTGATAAGATGGTGATTGACACCCTGGTTGAAGATATCCTGTATAACTTCACCTCTCTAAAAGGCTCTGAAGCAGGCGGGTGGATAAACTGAGGAGTTAAGAAGCTTAGCAAGGAGTCAGTCTGTAGGAGCTCAGCTTTTATGCAGGGCTTCAAAGCATATCTCATCCAGTTCAGCCTTCCAGACAGAAAGCTCTTCTTTCTTGTAGAATATGAAATATTGGCTAGATTCAGAGTTTGGCTTGGATGAGTTCCTCAGAAATGTTGCTTCAGATGTTTAAGAAGAGTAGGGCGCAGAAGTCTGTAGGTTTTTCAGTTGACTGCAGTAGTTTAAAGAGTGAAACTGTTTTGCTTCTTAAATTATTGATGTGTTTCAGTCTGTGGATTATGTTGTGAAACAGATCCATTGCAGTTTTTCTCCAAATGCTTATGATTCCACAAACCCTAAGCATCTCATCAGTGAAATTTTATGCTTTATTATGCTGAATCCCAATGTTACATGTTAGTTAAGGTTGCAGTCCAAATATATAACATGCCCAGAGGTAAAACTTACTTTGACATTACTGTATTCTTGTTACGTATTAAAAAAAGGAAGAAAGCTTAGAGCTGTTAAGGCCACAGGCAAAAGGCTTTAACCGGATGTATAACTTGTTGATTATGCAGAAGGAGGCAAGGTTCATTCCCATTATCCTAATTCTCTTCCACTCATCAGGGGTTCACAGTGAAATCATTTAGTTTGGAGTCTGTAAGATCAGGAGCTGCTGTTAAGAGCTGCTGTCATAAGGAACTTTTACGCTATAGTCTGTTAAAAGCAGAAGCAAACAGAAAATACTGTTAAGTGGACAAAAGCTTTTGTCTTGTGGACTTGTGCTGGATCCAGTGCTGAACTAAGGGCAAGGTGGAAAATTTTTTTTTCTAAAATAGATTTAGTAGATTTAAGCTTATTTGCTGTCCATTGATGGATCAGAGATGTATGCTGATCCACTCAGGACTAGATGAATAAGATTTCATAGAGCTGTCTTATTTTTCATACATAATATGGATTAGTTCTATGTAAAATGCTTTTGAGGTAGCAAATGATAATGTGCAGAAGCTTACAGATGATTGGATTGTTGTTTCCATCATAAATAATAAAATGTCTAAAGCACTAGAAGGAATGAAAAAGTGGCATGAGAGGTTTGGTTTCTTTTTGTGTATATTTCTGATAATAAAAAATTATGGGTAACCATAGCTCTTAACAACATCTTTGCACCTTTTGAGGAATGTGACATCTCAGAGATCAGGATGTATAGCCATTTTCTGCTGCAGTGCAGGCTTAGTGCTCGGAGTACATCTATACAAGCATAACAGTTATTTCCTGTTAGATTTAATTTATTTGAAGTAACGTGTTGTAACAGCTGCCTAATTCCATGCAGTTCATAGAAGTTTTGCAAATGCTGGTGTCACTGGATTTTGTAGTGCAGCTGAAGGGGATCCACATATTTCAATCTGGAAAAACTTGGGTTTGGTATTATACTTGCTTTTCAAACAGAATATTTCTCCCTACCACTGTAACATTTCTACTCTGCAAGTACACTTGTACATAGAAGTGTTTGGTTTAAAACCCTTATGGCAACAAATGCGTAGAAGATCAGACACTTTACTTTTTATTATTGTCAGAGATATTGCTTGCCTTTTTACTTCAGTTCTTAGATATGACTCCTACTTTTTATTAAATTACAATATTCATACTATTTAAGAATGTAATTTCATATTTGTTGTGCAGCTCATAACTATTTGCCTGGAATAGACTTTAGGTTGTCATTATGCTTGCAAGAGGGAGCTGAATTGTGAATTCTCTGGAAAAATTGTTAAAGAGGTGGTATTTGGTCTTGCCTCAGTTGAGAACATACCCGTCCCATTTCAGAATCTTTGTTTTATTAATTCATGCTAGCTACTCAGCTCATCATGAGTGAGTAAACAGCTAGAAACACTGTCAAATTTTACATGAGGATTTCAGTAGGCTTATTTAAAATAGTAACATACAGTGTAGGTTCAAAATCTAATGCAACAAATGTCTAAAAGCAGTAGATGTAAGATCAACCCTGCTTTATGCTAAAAGTCCAGGCACAATTAGTGTTACCCACCAGAGTACTCATCACTGGGTTTGTTTTTAATGTATGCAACTACTTTCCTGGATAGAAATTAAAAAGAAACCTAGGTTTTAATAGTTCACTTGAGGGGACTTGAAAGCTTATCCTCAAGGTATTTTTTGTGTGGAAAAGAGGATCTTTTCAGAACTGTGCTGTTCTGGAAGCTGTCACTCTATTTTTGCTTCTGGTAGTCTGTGTCCTTGCTCTTTGTTTGCTAGTCCCCAAATTATTGTTTTAGCTTTTGTCTTTCATGCTGGCTTTCTTTCACAGTCTGTTTTTGATATCTGCAGAAGAGAGCTGGGAATAACATTTCAGAATGCAAGCCTTTTCCATGTGGTGTAGAGAGGCTTCTTTACTAAAATGTTGATAACTTCTGTATTTTCACTTTCAGGGAGAACCTTGGTTCTTGTCTTCGTAGCATTGCATGTTTTGGGAAGCTTTTGTTCAGACTGTTTTATGCCATGAATCTTAAGTATCATTTGGCTGGTTACTGCTGGGATGTAGTCCACAGTCCTGTAATATGCTATACAGTCTATTTCACCTTACATTTTAACATATTAGAAGGAAGTTGGTTATCTGCGCTTGCTTTCCCAATTGTTCCACATTCAGCATACCTCTGTTCATATTTCATGGAAACAAGAGATTTACACCAGTAAAAGATTTATCCAAAAGTTCTTGTAATGAAGTAAAACTTTTTTGACTCTACCTGATAATGAAATGTAATCAGTAAGCTCTAGTCTGAATATTTGTGAGCCTCTCTGAATAAGGAATATGANGTTGCAAGACAGAAAGTGAGCACAAATGATGGAGATGTAGAAATTTATGAAAATAAAGTTCCTGAGCATTTTACAATATTTTTTTCGTGAACCTCCCTTAAAATACTGTTTTCTTAATTTTACTTCTACAATGAGATTTATTTGTAAAATTTTTAATTACAGAAAATGTTTTCTTGTGGAATATTCACTTTCATTGGGGTCACTAAGCCATTCTTCTAGTCTTTTGAATGTGACTTTATCAATAATGGAATACTTCATTAAATGATTCACACTTCAGAAGTCCGAGAAAGAACGGTAGTAAAAGTATGCCTGTGGGACAAAACCCACTACTTTTGTCATCAAAAAATAGCTTGAACCTCGGTTGTTCTTGTTCTGAAATGTGTTTATAGCAATTGAAAGATTACATTTTTGCCAGTTCTAAAGTATCATAAGGAATTAAGTCACAAAACATACTTCAAGTTCTCAAATATTTTATACTGTCATTGAAGTATTTGAGTATGAGATACAGGGTAACAATTGATTTTTTTTTTTTTTTTAATTGAGCTGGTAGCAGACATTTATTTATTTGTTTTATTAGTTTTGTGTATTTTTAAGTAACTGCTCACACTTAATTTAAAATCACTTGAAAGCTATGTAAAGTTCTATGTCAGAAATTAAAATAAGCTTTTAGGTCTAGGGGCTATAATTTGTTTTATTCTTCAGGAGTGGCTCATACAATGTAGTTCCAATTTCATTAGACTTGAGATACTACCCCCCTCATCATCATCGTCATGGCTAG
>VWZG01001693.1:6734-79548 GCA_013396735.1 Grallaria varia
GAGTAAATGAAATTATAGAATTCCCATACCAAAAAAAAAAAAAAAAAAAAAAGGCAGAAAGACCTTAACTATACTAGATGATCTATGTTTTTCAGGATTAGCACAGAAAAATACTACTGACCTCTGCTACCAATGTGCTAACCTCCACCTCGTTTAAAATACTATTTGCTTTAGTCATAGACATTAATATTATTCTGTCTCTGGGCTACTAAAAAAAAATACCAATTTTGTGAAAATATGTGTTAAATAATTCAATAATAACCTTTCCTCTGACCCTTAAATATAATTATCAACAAACACAGAAATTCAGTTTTGTTGCTTCAAAGCATGTATCACTGTGATAGTCCCTCTGACAACCAGAAGGTTTGGAAAACAATGGGCTTCAAGGTCTGTTGCACATCATACCTTCTAATTACAGAGCAACTAACATTTCAGGCTGTAATTTCCAAAAGAGGTCATTGTAGCCAGCTCTTCTGCTTTATGCTTTTTCTTCAGTGGTCTGTTTTCTAGCAGAGGTCAGATTAATTTAGAATGTAGGTAAAGAAATGTTGGGTTTTTTCACAAACATACTCATCCACTTTTTCTATCCTTTGTTTTCCTTAAAAGAACAGATAGGAAAATACTAGTCCTTTAAACAAAAACCAAAAAACATATTTCTACTCTAAAAGATTTGTCTTCAGTGAAATATTTAACACTGTTAAATATTAAAGTGGTAGGCACAAAAACTAGTGTCTACAAGTTTTAAACAGATCCTCCTTCTTTCTATATTCTCACCACTGAATACGAAAAATTCCAAAACTTTCAAAAACTTGATGTCAAAGCTCTAAACAATTTGGCTAATGTTACTAATCTTTGCTTGATTCTCTACAGTAATATTCAAGTAAATGCATTATCTTATTCTAAGATTCAATCAGCAAGTGGAATTGAATTCAAAGGATTGCTTATTTGCTATGTGTGAATGTACCTGAGAATCTGGAGTTTAAACTTGCTTATTTTACATAACCACAATGTAGTTGGACACCGGACTTGTCCATTAAGAGGTCTGATATATCTTAATCAAGCTATCTTATGGACTACATCAGTCGGAACACAGCAATTCCACTTGTGGAAAAAGGTATCATGGATTTATCACTCTGCATCTGTTTGAGATCAATACAGTGCAGACAAAATAAATCACAAACACATAATCAGTTACTGCCACATTGCTGTTTTGTATTGCTGCCTCCCAGCACTGGTGTTTGCACACCATGTTGAGCTGCAAACAGCTGGGTACTGGTGGTGCTGTTTCTAAGTGTTGTCTATCTGCCTGCCATAACAGGATCGTCTTTCTACAAATGACTTCTGTGCATACTTAGAAAAACTAACAATTACTTTCATTTATCAGTACAACTTGGAGCATTTAGGAAGTTATCAATGATAATTAACATAATTTTCATCTTCCTTCTAATATCCCTCCCAGTTCAAGATTAAAGAAATTGCATATTTCTGGCAAATTAGCAAATTCATAGTTGGGCATATTGTTTGCCTTATTTTTGCAAATTGCGTGGAGCAGACAATTCAATGACCTCCCAAAATTCCAATCTACTTCCTCAAGTCCAATTTTACATAAATCGTCTTAAAATTGTTGTTTCCTTCCTATATGAGGCTGTTTCTCATTTGTTCCTGCCCCATGACATGAATCTTGCCTGATATCATATATCTTAGTTGTAAAAGTAATAATTTCCTTCCCTGAGAACAATCACAATTAGAGCTGTTTATGCAACTGACCTACTGCCTGCCTTTTACAGTCTGTTTTTCTTGGATTTAGCTTTTTTATTGAATAAGATTTACATCTTTCTCTACTAACACTCTTTGTCAGTCTATCACAGCTAATGACTCTGTGAGTGTCAGAACCATTGCATACAGTATGAAATATGCATGACATACCTTATAATGTATATTTTCCTGCATACCTTTTAAAATAGCAAAAATGATACTATTGTGTTGAAGATAGAGTCAATGCTAGCAAAACTACGAGCTTTTTTTACCTCTGTTTGAAATAGTTCTAATCAAGCAAAACCAAAAATATCTCTCCAAATCATTGCATTTGATATTGACTATTAGGAAAATAAAATTAAAGCATCATTTAACAGTGGAATGGATATTGCTTTGGGATAAATAAATAAAAAGGGAAAAAAACCTTTCAGTTTTTACTTAGATTTTAAAGGAGCAGATGAAAATTTTTGAAGTATTTTTGCACTGTAATTCCTGAGTCTAAACAGTTGTAAACCTGGTAGCAAGTACATAGCTCAGGGCCTCATATAAACCCTATCTCTCTTTGTTGCCATGCTACAGAAGAAGGAAGAAAAAGTATAAGCTGCAATCATACTTCATACCATGTATCTTTTTACTTCCCAGAAAAAAAAGATAGAGACACAGTTTAATGGTAGAGATGTAGTCCAGGCCCATTAAGAAGATATGCATTCCCTGCAGAAATTCTGAATTTCTGAGTTCATACTACAATGTGAGCACATTCTGAGTCTTTCCTGATAAGTAACTGACTCCTTTTAGTAACACTTGGCTGAGGAAGTTGTTAATACTTATCAGCTCTTGGTGTAACAGCTCCCAAAGTAAATCCTGTACTTTTTTCTCAATTTCTAGTGAGAAAGTACTCAATTATTTGGAATGCGCTAAATAGCACAGGGCATGAAGCTTTTATAATAAAGACTGGTGAATGTAAATAAAATATTGTTCTATAGAATGATTTATTATTATATATAATGCATTCTTCATTTTATAGTTTATACTATGTGACATGTATAGTATGTATAATATATTTTATATTCTCAGCTGTACTCTGTGTGTTATTATAGCATATAAATTATTAAATTGGATATATATTTATATATGTATTGAAAAATATCCTTCATAGGGGTAGAGGACAACATATAAGGCTAAAAATTGCTGGGTAGGAGTTTTAGAACTGCTAGAGCAGCTTTAGCCAGCTCCTCTGACAACCTCAGCTTCAACTTAAAACTCATGAGAGGCATTGTAGAAGTCTTAAAATTCTTTATCTGACTGAAGACCACCACACTGTACAGGATGGCTATATCTCATTTATTGCACTTGTAAACTGAGGAACTAGTCTGAAAACAGAGTCTCTGCTGGTTTCTCACCCATCTTTGGGTAGTATCTCACTTCCTGTTATTTCAAACAGCAATTAAATAACAGAGGTGGCAGACAGACAAAAGCATCAGAACTGAATATGGATGAATACTCCATGCTGCTCTGCATTGAAAGTTCTTTTACTCTAGATAATACCTAAATCTAAACTGCTGTAACTAAGTGTCATAAAGCTCTTATCCTAGTTGCTAGATTCTGGATTTGTCATCAAATACTTTAGAAGGACTGAGGTTCTTGCTCCGCAGTGCTCCATTCCTCCCAAGGCAGTAATACTGATCTATTTGTTTACTCCTACGTGTACTTTGGGCTTTTATGATTTCTGCAGAGGATTTAAAGTGTGTCTGAAGAACTCCCTTACTTCTCTGATCAGTCAAGAACCCCTTAGTGTTCTCATGCAGTTTTAACTGTTCTCTTGGGGAAAAAAAATAAAAATGCCTGTGTCAGTCACTTCCTGAGCTAAAAAGCCTGGAAATGTCTGACACCCTTCCTCTTTACTTCTCAACTCAGGAAATTGTCTTGGGAAAAATGAGTAGTCTGAATACAATGAACACTGAAAGAGAGCCATGTTACTTTGAGAGGAGAGATTTCATCTCTATATCTTTTCCTCTTGCTTCTGCTTTTGGCACATACCTACACAGAAGAACCCTAGGCACTTTCCCATGCAGAGGATATACTGTATCAAGTATACACTGACAGATTGCAAGTGACCTTACTTAAAGTGAGAATTGTGTTTGACTACATTGTAAAAGACTTGAGAATGCTGGTCAGCTTCAGTTTGCATCATTGCATGAATTGCATTACTTCAGACGATACACAGGGACGTGACAGGTAATTTTATAAAGCTAGATTTTATCATTTCAAGTCATCAATAATCTCACTTGTCACTGAGTGACAGTGAGAAAGTGGATTCTAATGCTGCACTGTCTGATCCACTTTGCAACATGAAGTGTTAGAGCAGATGGGATGGAGTTGAGCACTAAATATCAGAGAATCAGGGGTTAAAGATGCTGACATGAACAGAGAGACAAAAGGAAATGCAGCATACCAGGCTGCTGGGGCAACACATTATGGCCAATAAAAGTGTCTTTCTTATCTAAACAAGTATAATTATCTGTCAGTGTTAATTATTGTGCTAGGGTCTAGACTAATGGAATCCTATAATGTAGCTTTTGTCACCTATAGCTCCATCTTGTTCAAATTTTATGTAAATCCTCACTCCCATGTATAGAGGAATGCTGTCAACCTATGGTTTTAGCTTTGTATGAACTCATGCCTTTATCAGGGATGAGGTCACTAATAACTGTTCCTAAAAGTTTTATGTTTACTTTCAATTAAAATACTTCTTTTCAAGGATTTAAATATATTCCTGTGCTGTTTGGAGCCTAACTATTGCAGTGTTGTGACACTATGGGTAGAAAGCCTGGTGCCACCCTCCTGCAGATAATCCAGGACTGACAATGACCCATCTGTTTTATTTGTCCTTAAAGAGAGAAATAGAAGATAAATAAATCTACATTAACAGTAATAGATAATTTGGCTTCAAATAAGAGGTAATTTGGCCCCTTATTTATAACTACTGGAACTGCTGCAATGCATAAAAAGATATATATTCTAATAGAAGTTATTTTTTTACCTTGTCAGTGTCCCTTTAATAATATTAAGGGAGTAGCATAGCAATGCTCAAGCTCATTCTCTCTTTTTCAGCAAGAAAATATAGAATCACTGCTAAATGTACTGCAAGTTCCTTTTCTTTTTTTTTTACAAGAAAGAGTCCTGCAAGTGACAGATAAAGAGCATGTGGGGCAGGTAACAGGCTACATGTAATATGAGAATCGTGATTTTCTTAAGTTCTTGCTCTGATCTGCTCTGCTTTGTTGCCTTTGTTGGTTCCTGGTATGGTGAGCAGGTGGAGTAGGGGACAAACTTCAGAGTGTAGCAGGTCACAAGCAGTGACCTCTCCCCAATCATGCAAGGAGAGGTTGCAACATGGAAGGGGAGCACATAAAAAAAAAAAAAAAAATTCAAATACAGATCAGAGGGACACCACAACTAAAGCCTCACTGTTCAGACACATCAGTACTGAGTTTCTCTACTAATTGATAGGCATTTTCCAAATTTTGGACATCTGCACGTAGTTTATTTAAAATGTTTAGTCAACCTTGCCCTCAAAAGTTGCCTCTCTACCTTCAAAACAATAAGCCTTTGGGCATGTCCCAATTTTTTCCAGGCAAGAACATACTTGAACAGCAATTTCTGCAGTCTTGAATCATTTGACAGGCTTCATGGAAGTCTTCCATGTGGCTATTGTCACAAATACATGACTAATTTATTTCATTACATTTTGAACAATTTGGGAAAGAAAACAAACCTGTGTACTCTGGCTTAAAAGTTCTATGAGAAGACATGTTTCTACGTTTTATCTGTCCCAGGAACCTGATATCTACCCACAGTCTTATTTTCTTCAAATAAATAGCTTGTCCTGTTGAAAAGTTTAAAATGCGTCAATATGAGGTTTGGGGTAACTGCTTTATGTATAGTAACCTATTGTTCACGTGAGTGACTTGTGTGATTAGATGCTCAAAGGACTAATTAACTAAACTATTTAAAAATCAAACAATGAATTTCTTTCTTTCTTTTTTTAAATTCCAGTCATTCACTAAAATGTCCTTCAGAAATTAAAAGCTTTGGAATTCGGTCTTCTTGAGTCACAACAACCAAATGAAGTCTTGATGAACTTGGTTCCTGTTAAAGTACCAGGTTTGGGACTCCTAGAAATTGAAATATATAATACTTTAATTGAAAAACCCACAAGCATCATAGTTATTTTATCTACTTTTTAATTTTCTGAAATCAGAAAAAAGAATCTTTGTAGTATACCCAAAAAAGAGAACATATTTCAGAAGAAAGCAATGTTTGTGGGCTGAAATAATTTGGGATCAACTACCAAGTTTGCCTTTCATTTCCTATTCATTCAAGGAAACCTTTCCATTATAAAACTGTAGAATAACTTAGGTAGAAAGAGACCTCTGCAAGTCCGATGTTCAAAGTAAGGTTGACTTCAGCTAAATGAGGTTGTCCAGGAGGATGTCCAGCTGAAAGATTCTAAAATGAAGATTTCACCACCTCCTGCTCTAATATTTGGAGGTTTTTTTCCTTGTACTTAACTGGAGTTCCACTTTTGGCAACCTGCATCCACTGCCTTTTGATGTTTCACTGTACACCTCAGAGGGGCATCTGGTTCCATCTTCCCTAGAACTTCTCTAAGTAGTTATTCAACACCCTTCAAGTCCTCTCTTCTCCTGGCTAGTCCACCCCAGCTGCCCCACAGGAAACAGTCTTAAGCCCTTCACCTCCCAAGTGACCGTCCTCTGGCCTCTCACCAATTTGGTGATGTCACTTTAGTTACAGGTAGTGGGTGATATCGGGCACTATATCCTGGATAAAGGGATGTATTCCAGTCCTCACAGGGGATGAGCAGAGGGATCCTATGCAGTATCTGACCTTCACAGTCTACACGCCCATACTGGGTAAGGTCCTGAGCACCCTGGTCTGACCTGATCCCAACCTGAATTATCCTAAGTCCTTATGAGTAGTGACCTTCCTTAACCTACTGACTGCACTTCTGCTGGAGCAGTCCAGGAGGCAATTAGCCTTGGTCAACCCCAGACCGTATGTCTGACTCATTCCTTGGCTGTTCTTGAGAAGCTGTGATAACAGGAAGTATAATATGCCCCTGTTTCCTTTGGGGTATGTTTATTGTGTTGGAGCATTGTACCACTTAAATCTAAGGGTTGAAAATGTAAAAATGACTGGACAGTCCAGGTTAAATGTGACACATGCAACAATGAGGTTATTTATTTCTCATTTAAAAAAAAAATTCAATTTTATTTTCCTGTCAACATCTATTAAAGTGAAGATGATTCCACGGTGTGTGAGTGACAGTTTATTTGTCTATAACAAAACTGTTCTTATTCCCCTTCCACTATTTTTTTCCTAAATGAAAAGCAAATCATATGGTTTTTTGCAAGTTTCTGACCCTTCTATGACCCTATATTTACTTGCCAAAGACATGTTAAGGCAAAGTGAAATTGCTTTTATTTCTGATATAGAGCTACACACCCTGTGGCCAAGTACTTTGCTAAGAAATAATACCTCGTCCATTTTTCACTTTTGTAAAAAGAACAAAGAATCTGTTCATTTTACAGAAATGAAAAATGGACAAGGCATTATTTACATCATCTGCCAAAACTCTGGCCAGACAAGCACCTGTAGCAGCTCTTGGAGCAAGGATAGGGTCGGTTATATTTTCTCGACTTGTCTGTGTACACATGCTGGAATTTCAAAGTGTATTGATGCTTTTTTAATAAAGAACAGGAGAACAACATAGCAATTAATAATGTTATGCAGTCATATACTATTACAAGGCCACTAAAAAATTCAGTGAGTGATTAATCAGCTGAATGGTTCATTTTCTTTGGAGGTTTAATGAACAATTAACATTGGTTGATTAATGAAGCTTTTCGTTGGGTTTTTTTTTTAATATAACCTGGAATGAACAAAACTGTCATCTGTTACCAGATTGTCCCTATGAAACTAAAAAAAATGTGGGGAAAAAAGATAAAGATCAGTGTAAGCGTCAGGGAAGAAAACTTTAACAGCTCTTCTGATCTCAAATCTATTACTATTTTAAAAGTCATCTTTGTATTTCAAATTTCTAAGCATAATATACAGTACCTTACTGACAACAGTGAACCCACAATGGACATTAAAACTGTAATGCACACCCCTGCATTATGATTTGAAGGATTCCTGGTCCTAAAGAATCATCACAGAAAAGCATAAGATGTCCTCCAAACTGAAAGACTGTCACAGAAACTGCTCTGAAATATACGGAAGAGATGGACAATGGGGTATCTTCTATTTGATCACTTTGAAGATTGCCGTAGGTCCCTGGAGGAGTAATATTAAACTCCATAGTGTCCTTCAACACATTCGGTTTTGTTTACAGAACCATGGTGCTTACAAGGCCAGATAACTGATGTTTTATATAGAGCTGTGAGTATGTTCTGAGTTAATTAAATCCCTTTTGAATTAACTCCCTCTCCCATAATAAGGGACTCAGTTACAAGGTTCAGTGTGAAACAACTTTCAGCCTAGACATGGCACAAGGAACCAGACAATACCCTGAAGTAGATGCCAATTGTCTAACCTCTGGATACCAAGAGTGTGATTACTTCTTAGGGTGTTGGCAAATTTTGAATGGAATTCTTGGAGTAAAAGCAGACAGATCAAATAATTTTTCCACAACTCTATTCTACAATGCAAATAATAAATGTGCTCTTTATTTGGAGAACACATTTCCTATTTTTTTAAGACTTTACCTTGTTCCTGTAGCAGAACAACTATTATTTAAGTCTGTAAAGTATCTATCAGAACTAGGCAAAGGAGTCATTTTACTAACACTTCTTGCCCTCTGGACAAGAAAATAAGACAAGATGCACCTTATAGAATGGTAATTTTGTGCTGCTACTACATGGGCAAAATACAGGCTAAAGAAAAACCTCGTGGCAGGAATAATTTAGGAAAAACAGTTCATTGGCAGGTGAAGATTTTAGTGTTCTTCAGACCAAATGTTCCTACTTCTTACACATACGAGACTGTCTTGCTTATCCAAGACCCAATTTTGAATTCATTAGTGAGTTCAAAAAAGCTGCACATGTTTTTAATAGCGCTTGCCTTTAAAGACACTTGGACCTGACAAAGATAAAGAGATCTGGGAAAAGTAAATAGGAAGAGAAGAGGTGAAAAGGTGCTTTATGCTGCTGTGTGTAATTAAAGTTGAAATACAAGGGCTTCAGCAGCAGAAGCACAGCATAACATATCAGGGTTTTCTTTTCCTTCTTTTTCCAGTTTAGTCCTTTGTCTTCCCCCCAGCTCAACAATGTCTTCATCAGTGTTCAGAGGTAGCTGTGTCCCTTTCAGATTCAGTTCTTGAGAAAAGGTCAACAAGTGGCTGGTGAAAACATTGAACTATTCCTTATTTAGCTTTCTTGTCAAATATAACGCTAACAGTTTCCTGGTACCCACAAATTTCTGGAGACCACAAATGCTGGGTAGAGGAGCAGGAGGTCTTAGCCAGAGAAGCTGATGAGGGTCAAAAATAGCTACACCAAAGAGATCAAGTGAAAAAATATCAAGTGCACAAGGTTTATGAATTTTTTTTAATTGATGGCTTACTGTATTGTTTCCAAATTGTTATTTACTTTTTTTTCCGTTCCTTTCCCAACAAAATAGTCCCAAAAACAAAGGCTGAGGCAATGAAATATGATAGAGGTTTTTTGTTACAGAGAACAAAACTTTTTGTTTACACTAGTACCAAAACTGACTTTACTTCTCTGCTGTTAACACGCTGGCCACAATACTGTGGAACAATTAGTACTTTTGTACTGGCTACGTACACAGGCTTTAATCTCCTCATCATCCACCTGGCTACATATGACCTGGCTGAAGTCCGGTGCAAGCCTGCTGGCTTTTTGGGATGAGAAGCTTGAATAAGAGGAGAGAAACACAACGTCACAATGTAAGGGCTGTGCAGAATGGCACCACCACCTCACACCTCTGTGGTCCAGTGATTTGGGCCCCATCTTCAGCAGGCCCTGTCCACCTAAGGGTGTACAGATGCAGCCAAGGAGTCTCAGTGCGATCTGACTGAAAGAAACCTGCCTCTGCATGGCCACCACTTGCTCCCTTCCAGACCTTCTTCCCATTACTTCTGCCCAGCTCCTTCTGAGACCTCAAGTCCCAAGCATGGTCTCTGCCTTGTTGCCCCCTCTTACTCATGTCACACAGTACAGTGCGGGTGTTGCCTTTGGGCTCTCACACCAGCAGCATTGCAGGGAGTGTCCCAGTGACACCCTGTGCTGGGGCAGGGAGGCAGAAGTAAATAACAGCATATCCTTGTCCCCAGGTAAAGGCATAGATGGGTTTTCCCTTTCATGCGTCTTCTCAAGGAAGGTGAACAGGGAGATATATGATCAAAAAAATTATTAGAATTAATTTGAATGTTCAGGTCTTTTTTGGGAAGACGTTTTTTCTTTCCTGGATGTTTCTGCCCTCTCAAGTCTTGGCAAGATATTTGCATTTACCTTACAACCTCTTTATCTAGGAGTTAATAATGGTTTTGGCATCTGATCTTTTTCCCTGTTTGGAAGTACTAAAGCAAATAACTATATACTTAATATGCTTCCTTGGTAAGTAATCTATTTTTGTCACTCAATTTTAAGCCCCACAGTCCTCTTTAGGCTACTGTCTTCCCTTAATTTTTTTTTATCCATTCCCATTTTTATAGAAAGCTCAGCTACATCCTTCTTTACATCCCTGTGGTTTGATTTCTTTTTGCTTTGTTTTACAGTCTGAACTTTGCTCTGCAATTCTTTTGATTTTCCTCCATAGTTGAATAATTTCCTGCATGAATCATATAGATTATGAGCTAGGTTGAAAGGTACAAAATGTAGAAATATAAGATTCCTCCCATAAATAAAGTCTGCTACAATTCTGTAGTTTTAAACTAGCATGTCTAAATTACAAAAATATTGGCTATCAACTGCCTATAAGTGATGCCACAGAAAATATGCAAAGGCCTCTTCAAATTTCAAGGCAAGCCCAGAATGCCTGAATGTTTCAGAACAAGCTGCTTAACTTGCCTCATTTTTTCTGATTCTTAAGGTCCAAGGATGCATAGCCTGTTGAATTAGTTTGATAATAAAATATATAAAAGGATAGCAGTCTTTTTGCTGCAACTGCACTGCTCTTTGAGGAGGTAAGCACTGATTTACAGAATCAGTCACAGAATACATCAAGTTGGAAGGGACCCACAAGAATCATTGAGTCCAAATCCTGGCCCTGCACAGGACCATCCCCAAAAGTCACTCCAAGTGCCTGAGAGTATCATTCAAACACTTCTTGAGCTCTGTCAGGCTTGGTGCTGTGACCACTTCTTAACCTCACAGTTATTCTTTCCATTCTAGAATTCTCATTCAAAATCTTCCCACCAGAACTGATGGGAGATGTATTACATTGTATTTGAAAGTGGGAGGGAATATATATCTCTGAGCTTGCATTTTTAGGATAGTTCATGTTAAAAAAAAAAAAGGTTTGCGGTCACAAATCTGTCATCTTTTATCAAATCTAAATCAATAATGTAGGTAAAAAACCATAACAGAATAAAATAAATAAGAAAGAGCAGTCAGAATATTTGTGGCCACTGACTTCTCTCTTCTTCCCTCTTTCCAGTTCTGCATGGTAGTTTCTCCCATGATTCCTACCAAGGTCTGAACTTATTTTACCCATGACAGAAAAAATCTACTGATCTTTTGGTATTTGCTCCTGATTTGTTTAAGTGAAAGTCTAACTTCCCGTGACTCCTCTACTTCCAATTAATGATG
Organism: Grallaria varia; assembly: GCA_013396735.1. NCBI lineage: Eukaryota > Metazoa > Chordata > Aves > Passeriformes > Formicariidae > Grallaria > Grallaria varia. The sequence continues at coordinate 18,341 of VWZG01001693.1, forward strand.
TCTCATACTTGCTTTCCATCACAGTTGGGCACCATAGCTCCCATTTTTAGAATTTCTTCTATGCTTCATGACATCTGAAATTTGATTGCTGTCCTTAAGAGGACTGGAGGTTTGCAGTAGTAAGTCCTGTCTTCAGACTTTTTCAACTTGAAGTATTCACATAAAGGCACAAATATGCCCTCAGTATTTTAAACCTAAAGAAAATGAATAACGCAGAGGAGGCTTTCTAATCTACTCCACACTAACAGCATAGTCACACTCAAGATTTGAGCAATCTGGTCTAGTGGAAGGTGTTCCTGCCCATGCCAGGGGAGTTGGAACTAAATGATCTTTAAGGTTCCTTTCAATTCAAGCTATTCTATCATAGAATCATAGAATCAACCAGGTTGGGAAAGACCTCCAAGACCATCAAGTCCAACCCTTCATCGAAGACCACTGTGATTACTAGATCATGGCACTCAGTGCCACAGCCAGTCTCAGCTTAAAAACCTCCAGGGACGGTGAATCCCCCACCACACTGGGCAGGCCATTCCAATGCCTGACCACTCCCTCTGTAAAAAATTTCTTTCTAATATCCAACCTAAATTTCCCTTGGCAGAGCTTAAACCCGTGTCCTCTTGTCCTACTGCTGGCTGCCTGTTTGTTATCTCAAACACCTTTTTAATTTGTAAAAAGTAGTGAAAGATTATGGTGGTAGGATTTTACACCACCTGAAAGGAGGTGGGAGGATTGTCCTTATGGTTGCTGGTACCCTTGGTAGCATCTGTACAACTAAAATTTAGAAAGTAAAAAAAAATTACGTCATGGATCTGCCATAAGTATACCACAGGCTGAGTAGAGACACTACAAGTAGATACTAGCAAGTATATATAAATGTTTTAAAGATTAAAAGAAATCTGCAAGACTACTAAGAAGCACTTATGGGCATAAGGAACACCTGTAATACAGCACCAGGAAGTAAATCCATTTGAACAAGAACAGTAACAGCACAAGTGAGGCAATAAATATGACAAATGCCCAGTGTGAGTTCATATCCACTCCCAGCTGGGAGTTAGGAACACTCCAGATTATGGTACTAGCTCAAAAACACACAGATGCAGTCTCCACAGATTTGGAGAACTAAGCAGAAGAATGTATCATCTTTTCCTCATAGAAGGATTTACTGACCTTTCTCTTCATCTTGCACTGGCAAGAAAGTCCAGGGACAGCATAGCTGGCTACCATCCCTTCCTCCCCACAGACCTACCAGCACTGAGAGGAGGAAGGGTTCAGGGCACTGAGAGGGCATGTGAAGAAGGAGCTGTAATTCAGATTTACGCTTGAAAGAGGGAGCATAGAGAGTCATAGAAATTGTGAGAAACTGCTATAGAACTCCCAGTGTTGTCAGCTTTGAAAATACGCCCTAGGGTCCTTTATTTTTGAGTGCTTGCACTGTGAAAGTCTATCTTCCAGAGAACAGGTTTTCAATGGTTTTCAAAACTCAAGTCCTTTGATGTACATTAAAATGAACTGCAGTATTTTGAGGCATTTGAAGCTCCAAGTCACTTCTGAAAAAGGTTATTAAGCCTTTGTCTCCATATATACACACTTTGCAACCTTGGACTTTGGTTACAAAAATTACTACAAAAGCCTTAAGCACTTTTAAAGCCCTGACTATCAGTGACTGGAAAGTTGACCTCTCTTGAGCCTTGTCAGTGGAAATGTAACGAAATACTGCTCTGGTGCACAGCTGACATTTTCAGATGTGCAGATCTTGAGTTTCTCAAAATCCTTGATTTCTACAAACAGAAAAGTTTGCTGAAAATCCTGACAAAATTTTCCATTAACGCTTTTATAGTCTGCAACACAGGTTATTGCTGTTGGATTTTCTTCACCTTCTTTGAGGAAGGGGTACAAGCTTAGAAACTTAGCATGGGCTCTTTACATGCAGTCTGTCTTGCAATAAAAAGCAATACAAAGCTGCCCTTATTGCTTTATGCCATGCATCAGTGTATTTGATGAATTGAAGTCACTGTATTAAAAAAATTAGCAGGAAGAGAAGGTATAATAGTGATACTGTGCAATGACAAATATGAAGAACTCAGCTCAGGCATATAAGAATCTCCATAAAAACTGTGAGTGAGGAGCTAAAAATATAGCAAAAGAATGTATTGAAGCAGACTGAACAGCTCAGCTTTTTGTGGGGTGATGTGGGTTCTCCTGTGTCCCAGGAGACTGAATAACAGCCATGCTGGTTCTAAGCAAAATATTCTAGTAAGTAATTACTATTTCCTAGAAATTGATTGAGCCCAGAATCCCTGGAGCAGCTGCATGAACAATATCTAAAGTAGCAGCTACAGAAGGGCATAGTAAAATCCAGTTCTTTATTCAATTCCATTCTGCTTTGTCCTGTTACGAGCTCTATTAAAAGCTGCTTTTCAAGTATAATGAAACACGAGAGACCTATACAAACTTGGATTTAACTCATGTAAGGCAGTTAAGGAGAATGTTCACTTCAGTTTAGCATTCATCCTCATTTCAGTGGTTTAACACCTGTAATATTCCTGACTAATAGACATGCAGCATGCTCATGCAATTAAAGCAATGTTATAAAGATGACCAGACAGTTTAGTGACTAAGCATTGTTATTTAATTACATATTCCATTACTGTCCATTTTAAACAGGAAGTATCATGCAGTCATTGAACAGGAACAAAACATTTCAGATGCGGGGCAATACTTTTTAAAAGTGACAGGACAAAACTGCAAAGACATAGAAACATTGTGAATTGTTTCTCTGAGATACTGACATAGTCAAGGGACTAATATTCCCTGAAATTATGTGCAGGCAGATACCTATGAAGTTACAGACAGAGGACTGTGTAATTCACAGATCTAAGGCTTTGAAAAATGCTTGTTTAGGAAAGTCACTTTTACGTGCGTGTGTAGGAAAAGGCTATGTAAATTACACATTGAAGATTTTTATAAATGGCTTGACTTTTCCACTCTATCATTACCACTCTCCTTCAAAGGAAGACAGAGAAGTTTGAGTGATGGTTCTACATCCTCCCTTCCTCTCATTCCAACCAAGCCATTTGAAGTCCTGGTGAGTGAGGTATTTGTACCATGAATTAGGCCATTTGAGTCATATTTTACTGAGTTGAGTCAGGAAATTCATCAGATTTCTAAAGGGCAGAAAAGGCTGCATGGCCAAGATGCAGTAGCCAGTTAAGAAGCTTGCAAACCTAAATGCCTATGGAAGGAGGCAGTAAAACAAGGTGAAAAGATGAACATCAGTATCAGAAGAGGAAAAAAAATTTAGGAAATATGAGTAAGATGTATAGTAGAGTATATGACAGCATAAAATAGTTTAATGCACTGTATCAAAGCAATTATATTAAAGCACTCGTATGAAAGCTAGCAAAAAAAGAAACAATCATTAAATAGACATTGATGCAACTCACCACCACGTAAAACAGTGAGCAGATCTCTCCCTTTCTCTTAACTCCTGGAGAGTAATCATAAAGAGGTGCCCCTGTTTCATGGGGAAAGAAAGGATGTGGAAGAATCTGCCATATGAAAGTTGGACTGGACTTTTATAGTTATAAAGTGATTGAGTGTTTGTGATGTATTTATAGGCCAGTTAGCAGCTTATCTGTCAAATTCTGATTCAAAAAGCAGGATGTGTGTTTGAAGTTTGGTGAACCAGGCTGGTTTTAGCATAATTCAACACTAAAAACATTACCATGGCACCACGCATAATACACCACAGAGAGGTAGCATTGTTTGAATTCACTGAGCAGATTCTAGGTCTTATCAGGGTAGAACAACCTGCAACAGGTACTGAGTAATAAAACGCCTCAAGTATATATACAATGCAAAAGAATCCATAAGAAAACATTTAAATTAGATATTATCCTGTTTGGAAGCAGTGCAACATATAGAGCAAATAAAATTTCATCTGCTTCAGGAATAGATGTGTAAGTCCGTGGTTGAAAATAACTGCTTCAAGACACTAGTCATTCACTCCTCCCAAAGAATAAGCTACAGAAAGGAATAGACTCCCCAAGTTTTCACCTGTTCTGAACTCTTTCCTCCAAAAGACGAAAGTTTGCCTCTCCAAAGACTGACACATTCTGCTTCCATTACACTGGAATTGTTTATGGGAGGGAAACAAAGAAGTATTGAAGCAACTTAAAGGATAAATGAAAAGACATGTCCCTAAAAATTCTGCATGTCTTGGAAAACTCCATCTCTTCCATTTTAGAAAAAAAAAAATACAATAATGGATTTACAGCAAATCCAATCTATTTGTCCATCCAAATTTGACAGGTGCTCTTGCTTTCACATTGCTTTTCCAGCAATTTTCTGGAGAAATAAAGTTCTTAAAAAGAAAAATAGAAAAAATGTCTTATCTGTATGATGAAACTCAGACCTTAGAGCTCCTACATCCCACAAAATTTTGGATGAGAGAAGAAAAATCTCAGAGGCATGAAGGGGACTTGTTGATCTAGCTCCCATTGCAAACCTCTTTGCAGACTCCCCACTCCCCTATGTGTCTTTGAATTTCTCCCAACACGCAACATAGCAGAAACGTTAAAGTACTGGTGGCCTTTCCTCCATCCAGGCATTCATATTTATTTTATTATGGAAGAAAGTAAAAATAACAAGTTAGTGGGGAAAGCGAGTTACTCAGCAGTGCAGTCTAAGATCTTTATCAGTGTCTCTACTTTTAAATAACTTTGTTTTCATTTTTGAGGAAGAGATGCTCAGTCTGGAATAAAAGTTCCTTTCATGTCTATTTCTCTGATCCAGTGATTTGCACTCAGTAAGGGTTTCTGTATCAGGCAAGTTTCAGCGATCATGCCAAACTGATCTGTCTTTGCAATTAGATTTGTCTGCTTTCTACCAGACTTCCCAGAACATCTGTTATCCTGCATTACTGTTTGCCAACACGGGAGTGCCTGCATTTTCATGGAGACAAAGATAACATCCGAACAGTGTTATTTTGCTCTTCCAAGACACAGATTTATGATAAAACCACTTATTGCAAAGCCCACTCTCACCAAAGAATGTATTTCCAGGCTTCAGAGGTCTATGAGGCAGTTCACAAGGTTCAGATCCAAGATTCTCCACAGTGGCGAATGTTTCTCATTGTATATAAAAAGGCCACTTGCAATATCCAGTTCCACCTTAGATCTTTCTTTCTACATGGTTTTCAGACCTTTGTTTTCAAACTTTTAGATGAATCTACAAGTGAGTCTAAACATTACTGAAAAAGGGGCTACTGACTCTCAAAATTACACAGACCCCTTTGAAACCAGAAATTATCAGAACAAGCATGAGGAGTTGTTATTATCTTTCTAAGAGGAAAATTCTCTTGGATATTTTATGATAGAATTGCATGCCTTTAACTCATGCTAATGTCTCCTTATTTCAAGCAGGTTTATTTGTTATTTTAAAAAATGTTTGCATATTTTATTAGCTCTGTTTGAAAAATCAGCAGCATGTCTGGTAGGCAACTACCACAATAATATTACCATAGAAGGTAACATTAGTAAAACAAAGATTTAAGGCTTTTTGTGCTTTCAAATGTTAGCATAATTACTTTCATTTGTTTTTTACCTGATATTTAAAAAAATTTCAGCATTTGACTGTAGTCTAGCAGAGAAATGTAACTTTAACAACTCACTACTGCTAACAGATCATAGGCAATAAGAACTTCAATCTAAGCTTTTAAAAAACTCCTTTTTTTTTTCTCTGTGTTTACTCCTGTTGCACACAAAAACTCTCCAGAGCTTATTCTGCAAAGCTGTCTATAAATTTTCCTGGAGAGGAATAAACACAACCTTCAGGTTTGCAAAATTCAAATATTTTGGATGGAACTGTGAGATGCTCAGGCTTTCCTTAAGGAAACTCCTTGTCATCTCTCTGCCACAGATCCTTCCATTTTTCTGGCACAAAGGTCTGCTGGCAAAGATTTCCCTTCCTGCTTAGAACAGGCAGGAAAAGGCAAAATCCTGTAGTGACTCAGGTGCCTCTACGTGAGAAATATCCAAAGTGTACATAAAGAGTAGTCCTGGCTCCAGATTGTCAATAGATATTCCCCATCCACGCAAAATCACCCAGAAAGAGAAGGAAAGCCCCAGACACAGCACTCTTAAATGAATTACACACTGTTGTTCTAAACAGGTAGAAGCAAACCAAAAGCCTCAAAAAAATGAAATTCTGCCACATTTGCATTAAGCTTGTAAAGAAAAAGGAAGATTTTTCTTCCATTTACAGTAAACACTTTTAAGCTAAACATGAGACTCAAAAAATATATTTGGAATTCAAATGTATGTGAAATTTCTGCCTGATGGAATGTGCAAGATTCAGTTATATCCTTTCATTAAAAAATGTTGTCAGGCTCTTAATTTTATGCCAGCATCACCAGATACCAATGCTAGCAAGTGGTTCTGGAGCTCAGGACAAGGGGTAGAAAGTTCCTTTCAGCTCTTGTTTTTACATTTCTGAAGTGTAGGACCTGCCCTGACCAACATCCTGTTACTTCAAGGAAGCCAAACATTCTTTTGGATTTACAGTTTTCCTTTACTAAACTTCACGTTTTCAGATGAACACACACTTTGGAATTTTGGGTGAGCAACTACTAAGACAGAGGACTGGAGAGCCAGAAATGCTGAAGAATTCCAGCCACAAGGCAGTTGCTGAAATGTGTAGCATGACCACACATGATAGTCAAACCCAAGGTTCCCCAAGACGGCTGTTGTCAGACCACATATAGGCATGGTTTTGGTAAACAGCCTCTCACTGTAAAGCATCAAGCACATTGCTCACTTTCCCACAATTCTGACATGATTGAATAACAGCGATGTAAAACAAATGTCTGTAACTGAGTTGATGCACTACCTTATTAATCCTATCACTAGAAATCCTATCATCAATCTGCATTTTGGTCAGATTGTTGTTGATCAAAATCACTTCATGTGTTCATGCAGCTGAGAGAGGTGTTAGTGTTCCCAGAAAGGATACAGAGGATAGGATTAGTCACATTATAAAATGGAATATTAAACCTGACCCATTTTATTTTTAATAACCAGTCATTGCTTCTTCCCATTTACTATTTTTTAAAATTTGAAAGCACGGGTTCTGAATTCACATATCTTCCTGCACCACATAAGCCCCAGTAACTCTATCTCCTTTCTTAGACCACTCCAGATCATCATATAAATATTAAAATATAATCTGAAACAAAACTTTCTTTTGTTTAATTTTCCTAGGAAATTTATCAGTTGTGGTCAGACTTTTGTCATATGATACTACTGCTAAGCACTAACATATGATGGAGTGTGACGCTAATGAGTGATCTGAAAATATGGGTTACAGCAGAGTACACACACTGTTTGTTACTCCAATGAGTCAAACTGATCATAGAAAGCCATGCTATCCGATCTCCATTTTTACAGTTGAACTTCACACTGATACTGCAGTAGGTACTACTGCTGCTACTTCAGAAACTCCTGTGTATTTTTGCTCAGCTAAACAATTATCCAAGTGAAAAATGCATATTTATCATTTTTATATAACTGGGAAAAAAAAAGTCTCTCTGAATTTCTTTTAGCATCCTGGAAGCTGATATTGATACATTTTGTACATTAGTGAAGTGAAACCTTACTGACTCTTGACACTGGTTTACTAGTCTGCATTCAGATGAGTGAAAATTAGCATTTGCATTGGTTCAGTAGCATCTTCTGTGAGTATCAAAACTTGAGGATTTTTCACAGAAAAAAAAAAAAAGAAATTTAAGAAAAGGGGTAACTAAGGAATTAACAATTTTCAGGTTTGTGCTTAAGCACAAGAAATGTGGTCACATCCATGCTTCTCTAAGAAGAGCAGAAAGAAGGGTTTAAGAGGCTGAGAAATTGGCTTGGATTAGGGATTCTCAGCATATTGAAGTTCCAAAGACACATCTAAGTGGGCCTTTTCCCCTTCAAGCTTTACGAATCAAAATGTTCAGAGAGTTTGCTGAAACCTTCTAAGCTGACTGAGGGTCCTTGGTAGGTGACAAATATTCCCTCTAAATGACACTCTGCCCTCAGGACTACAGGATGACTGATGGTGTTGACTTTCATCTCATTTGGGCTGTAAACCAGTGGTAACCCCTGGATTTCAGTTCTCAATGACTTTTCACTCGCAGTTCTGTACCCAAGGGAAGTTTTGATCGTGGCACTAAAAGCATTGCTTATTCTGTATTTTTCCATTGCCTTCTCTTTGCTTAGAAGGGATCACATGGATAAAATTGCAGAAAAACACATTTCTGCTTCCTGATGGGCAGCAGAAGTGATTCCACATTAGCAGCTACACACTGAGAGATGGAGATGGGAATCTTCTAATAGAACGTGAAGAGAGATGGAGGCCACTGATTTTGAATAATAGATTCAGATTGTGCAAGGACTGAGAGTTGAATGAGTTATCTTCATGATCAACCATTTACCACACCACTATTGCTCTTTGGAGGAGATGACAGTTTTGAAAGGATAAGCGATATATCTGCTCAGTTAGTAAAAGGTGTAAAGATCTGTACTCCAGAAAGATCAAAACATTTGTGGGTTATTTTGATAGCACCCTAAATAGATATTTTTTGTAAGATTTGGAAAAAAATATGTTTTCTTCTTCTTTCTTCACTGATTAGAATGAGGGAGGTCTTATAGCACCTGTACAATGCATAGCATTGGATTTTCTCAGAGGAAAAACTAGAATTTAAATGTTGATATCTATGGTGCTCTGAATGACTATACAGCAGAATAAAAATTATTTGAATAAACAAACAAAAAAATCACCATAGATTAGATAAACTTGGATGTCAAAGGGCCTGAAAAGAATAGAATCCAACAAAGTGCACTATGGAACCAATTTGTGTTCAACTTCCTGGACAAACCTGCTACGTCCAAAATCCATCAGAATTGATCCACATATATTTACTAATTTTGCAGTGCACTTAACACATCAGCTGCTATCCAAGCTGCTGGACTCACTCACTACACATGTCCACTCAGGTGTTCAGATTTTCCAGACAAAAAGGTGCGATCAAGTGCATAAGCGAATTAGTTGATTCGTACCCACAGGGAAAGATCTGTGCATTCACTAAAGATGCCATGAATCTACATATGAAAGTTGTAACGGAAAATGTGTGAAATGGAGTTCCTGCCTCCCACAGTGCTTAATTCCATGAGACTGACAAAATAAATCTCACAAGGTCGTTTTATTTCATTGTCTTCATCTTCTTAGTAAGAATTGGCTAAGAAGGAGAGGAAATGTGTGTCCTCCAAAACAGAGATTCATCTCATCAGTGATTCAGAGAATCACTTGTGAAAGTAAATATCTGATGCCAATAGAAAAAGTTGCAGGACATACAGAAGCACATATATTAAATACATACATGGGGTGTCACAAAGACTCTTCTCTAATAAACTCACATTTTCCTAATTAAGAACAAAATTTAATTTCATTCACAAAGTCCGTGTGCGCCCCTTTTTCCTCTTCTGGTTTTGACATCATCCTGCAGCTCTAGTTATTACTGTGTAATTGTCTTGAAATGTAGTTATTGTTAGGAATTGTTGCAGATGTTCCCTGTGTAATTCAAACTAAATGAATATAGAATTAAATTACCAGTGCAAAGCTTTACTTATGCAAGTTGCAGCAAGAATGGTAAATTATTCACTCTCTTTAGAGGAAACTATCCAGAAATGTAATGGGATGTTAAGTAAGCAGTATTTCTTACTCAGGAATCTAGGAAGATTCAAAACAGGATGTCAGATTTAGTGGTGAATAGCTTAAAATATCACCCCCATTCAAGAAGTGATATTGAAGTACCATTGCTCTGTGACTCTAATTAGGGAGAAGTCCATAAAAAAGCACCAGCAGCTCCCTTAAAATTTATTAGGACCCAGAATACTACCATGGACTGGAGGAGTTTGAGGCTATTTTATACTATATTTCATGGTCTCTAGGACTTTAGGTTCTCTTTGGGTAGGCTTAAGATGTGCTAAATACCCTGACAACTCTGAGTACTTCCCCAGCCACTGGACCACAAAGAGGCAAAAAAATATCAAATGCATCATTTTGAAGAGAGGGTCTGGATCTCCAGACCTGCAAATCAGACCAGCTACACTGCTTACAGTTGAAGAGATGTGTATTAATATGCAAGTTATGTACAATGATGTGGGAAACATCAGTATTTTAAGGTGCATTTCAGAGTTGATTTTCCCTTAGCACCAATCATGTGTGATACTTCCATTGTATAGCTATTCAAAGGCCAACACAGAAACAAAAAGAGCATTTCATGGCCTTAAAGGAGGTATAAACCCAAACCTGTGGACTCAGTAGAGGAAGTGCATCTGCCAACAGCTTTCAGACAAATGTATGTGGATTACAGTACTCAGAGAGAATCATTAATGATTCCACAGCTGCGATGAATGAACAGCCCATGCATGTCTCTGCTTTACCTTACTAGCATCACTTTATCTCTCTTTACAAAACAGACAGAGGCCATTCAACCCTTAATTTTCTGAAAATGAAGTGTCATTAACATTTTGGACAACTTTAGACCCTGACTGGGGCCAAATAGCCTGTGTGTGGGAAGTTCAATGAATATACCAGATGAAAAATGCGAAGTTGCATGTGTCTGAATGAACTTTGGATTGTTTCAAACAAGGTGCGGTTTTTTTCCTTGTTTTGTTGTTTCCAATGATTATTCTGTGTTTCAAACATTTAAGTCATGCTAGAACTGACACTTTCAAATAGGTATCTATTTTGTGAACACAGCTAATATAACCCATAATATCTGGATTTTTTCCAGTATACTCCTTTAATTCCTGTAGAAGTCAGTGATAGCTGTAACAGTTTTCCAGGCTTCCACCAAAGTCAATGAAAAAAATCCCATCAGCTCTAAAGGGTGGAGGTTTTCCTTCTTAATGAAAGTGAATGTTACTAGGGTTTTGCTTTGTTGCTTTTATTATTAATAAGTATCATTCATTACAGATTTGAAGCAAAATCTGGATTCTATGTTAATCTCTAACTCATTTTAGAAAAGCATCAGGAGTTTGGTATCCAAACTTGGATTTATGCCCAAAGCAGAAACTAAGCTTCTTCTCTTTCAAAATCGAGTTCAACAGACATTATAGGAGGTATCTTACAAGCACATTCATTGAACTATCAACTTGCAAAGGCTGATTATTTGCATAAATGAGAAGAGAAATAGCCGCAAAGTTTGGCTCAAGTTAGATCATTAATTCCACCATTAATCCTTTGAATCAGTCAGTCTGTAGGGACAGAAAGCATATGTTCAGAGCATGAAATTAGATGATCCACTTTGCTTCTCAAGTTCTTCCCCTCAAATCACAAGAGATATGCAGTGCACTAACTTCCAAAGCTGCTCTTTAGCACCTAACTTGTTCTTTAAGATCTCAGCATTGTACTCCCTTGCCTTTTAAGCAATACAAAAAAAATGACTTCTGAAAACATGTTATTGCTCAAAACCTTCTGGTGTATATTAACGCTAAATGCTGGTTTTCTCTGAAATCAATTTATTTGACTGAATGTATAGGTTCATAAATAAAAATGTAATAATAGATAGGTTAAGTACACAGATTGTCATAGTGAAATGTAACTTTCTTTTTGCTGAATTTTATTGATGTAATTTTAACTAATTCAGCTGTTATTGAAAAATATTTTTAAAGTACTATATGTAGAAGATAATAAATGTTGCTATGGTCCCCTAAAACATCCTGCAGAGATGCACTAACCTTTCTGCCCAGCATAGGCTGTATGGGGAAGTACACCATGGACTTCCATCAACATGTGGGGCCACTTTCTTACATAGTTTCAATCTACTATATGCTATTGAAGCAAATCAGCTCATAACTATTCAGTTTACGAAACTGTTTGAAAATTGGTTTCAGTGTGAGTATTTTGTATCTCATACTTGTTCTCTTTCCAGATTGAAACAGCATGCACAGCTTTCTTGCTTTCATAGAGGGGTTTAGCAAACCTGGAAAAGGGTTTGTGTTTCCCTGAACAAATGTTTTGATGAATGTCTGTGCTGATAGATCATTATCTGCAAGTTTATTGCCTGTTGCCCTTTCTTTTTTTTTTTTTATTTCTAAGTATCATCCTCTTTGCCATTAAGACCAGAAAGATGAGTGGTCATCTTTGACTGTTTTTCCTTCTGTAATACTTCAAAGCCGCATCCAAGTCTTACCACTTCTTTCTGTCAAACATTAAAGTCTTCAATCTATTGTTTAGGTCTTAACAATCAGAGAAAGCTTTTAGTTGTCTCTACCTTGATGGCTCTAGCCTTCAAATATCTCTGCTCTGGTGGGTTTGTTTCTTTGTTTTGTTTTGGTTTGGGTTTGGGTTTGGTTTTGGGTTTGGTTTTGGGTTTGGTTTTTTTAGGGGGATGGGGTTGGTTTTTTGTGGTTTTTTTTTTGTTCCAAATGTTGCCAAAAGTGATCTTTCCTTTGCATAATTATCATCTTATGTTTTAAACACGCATCCGGAAGATTCAAACATCAGTCTCTTTCAAATCACACCTCTCTGCTCTATATCATTTTCCTCATAATCCCACCAATTAAAAACATTACTTTTAGGATGACCTCATGAAATTATTTAGCATGAGAGAAATTAATGATGAGTAAGACTTCAGTTCAAGGGTATTAAATGCAAAACTGCACAGAACACTTTGAGTAACTAGTGTTTACGTTAAGGAATGTAATTTGGTATCTAGCTGATTCAGAGTCCAAACAAATGTAATTTTAACTTATCTTTCTGTAATACATCAGATTAGTGTTTCTAGACTGCCAAGATGATTGTTTGTGCTAAACAAATAACACTAAGCCAGACTGCTACAAATTTTTACCATGACGTTTTGCACTTAGAATATCATCTGTCAAAAGATTGCTTTCAAAGCACTTTACAGACATTAACTAATTGGGCCTAATGACACTTCTCTGGAAGTAATGAAGTGTAATTAATTCTCTTTTGTGAAAAGGGAATTTAAGGCACTGAGAGATCAAATGATTTTTCCAAGGTCACGAAGAATGTTACAGAAGATGTTGAAACAGAACCCAAATGGTCCAATCCTCTAAGACTGTGCTCTAGGCACAGGAACACAGCTATCAGTTGTGGGAGGACAGCTCTTCTTTTCCTTTCTTTGTTATTACAGAAGTATGGGAAATTAATTGCTTCACAGACATGCTTTCATTAATTCCATACTAATGACCTTCAAAGTAACAGTTCATTAGGAAGGAAGCGATCTATCTCCTCCAAGTTCTGTGTGTAAACAGTGGTGAAGAAACTGTGCCTAGGACAAAGGTTTTTTTTTGTGTTATCTATTTTTATTGATAATGTAATTTACTATATATTGTAGAGTTGTGCTTTTAGTCCTGTACATTTGTATTCCTCAGCATTAAATCTTACAGTAGCAATAAACAGGTCACAGAATTTCAATTTATGTGTAAAATATTATCTCAGTGACTTTTGTAGACATCTAAATTCATGTCTTAGCTTTGCTATAAGTTTTGAGATTTTTTTCTTTTTTAGCTTAAACTTTAAAGTCANTAAGCATTCTGCTTTAAAAGTCAGTTTCCCCTTGTTCTCTGCTTATATGTCCAAGGGTCTCCTCTAATTAGAGTATATTATAAATATACTAAGTGTCTTTGCCACTGCTCTATTGAAAGGTTAAGAAAATGGGAACCTATTCTTTGAAAATTTGCTGATGGAAATTGATTGTAAGTCTATTTTTACATACTTACTAGACTATTTCCAATGTTAACTGGCTTGCTGGATAGAATTTTTTTGTACTTCATGCTACAAGATAACCAACATAGTCACTGAAAGCCGTAGCTGGACTTGCTGAGAGAGGACCTACAGGGATCCTTGTGCTAAAACAAATAAGATAGTCTCTCTCCCTCTCTCCTGTACAACCTGATGGAAATCTGCACCTCACTTTGCACTGGTAAATCACTGATCAAATTTTATAGTAGTGAACAAAGAAAGCAACACCTGAGGGGTACACAAATTAATACAAAGAATTAAGTAAATACTCTGCAGAAATATGAACCTTTTTTGTTTTAAATAGCCACACTTTCTCTTTTTACTGTATTCACCATGATGGATTTAGCAGCTGAATCAGGCAACAAACAGTATATGAACCAAAATGCAGTTTATAAAATGTTTCACATCTGGACATAATTTTTTTTTCTATAAAATAAGAATTTATTTTATGAGTTTATAAATTGCAGCTCTTAAACTCTTCATTGAAAAATCATCTATAACCTAACTGCAGTTCTTTTAAAGACTACAAAGAAATGTTTCAATTTAAAAGGATGCCATTGACTTTCCCCCACACTGATTTCTTTTCTGACAATTATTTTCCACTGATGCAGCAGCTATTAGCAGTGTGGCAGCACTTGGAACTTGAGATCAAGGTACATTACATTTGTGGCTGCTGTAAAGTTTTGCTGTCCTCAGTTTGAACCTAGGTGAGTGAAAATGACTATTTCAGAAAACTAGAGATACAATCTTCAGGATTCCAGATATCCAGTAAGGCTATTACAGCCTAATATTTTAGTATCTAATTCTAAGGGCATCCAGTAACAGGCAGGGCTCAGAACAACTCCCAGCTGGAAGTGCTTCTAAAAGAAACCAGACCTTGTCTTAACTGGGTTCTGAGTTTACAGATGTAATTGTGTACTGATGTCCATGTGGCTTCTTCAAACATAATATATAAATAAAGGATATTTATCCTGTACCTTAAGGTTATGACACTAACTCCTTTCTCGTTTTTTGCACCAGAGCCGTCAAGTCCTGATCCATATAAGGATATGTTTGCCTATCTTTTCACATGGCTCAGGTGTCACAAAACTTCAATGACTCCTATGTCTAGTCATGTTATGTTTTCAATCTCTTCCAGGGTCCAGGACATCCCATACTCACTTAAGTTTTCTCCACTTGGACCTTGAACCCAGAACTGGTCGTTCAACCCTGCAATAAGCATTAATATATGAGAGAGCACCACTGCAGGCCCTTCTTTCTCAGCTCCTTTCCTCCCAGACTCTCTACGTGGTCAGAACTCTCCTAGCTGAGGCCAGCAGTCCTACTCCCCTGGTCATTGCTGAGCCTACAATCTTTCACGAGCCAAGCCATGATGCTCCACTGGTACATATGCATCAGCTCCTTCACCATTCCCACCACATGCAAAGCAGGACAGCCTGACTACCAGGAACCTAGAAAAAGGGGAGAAGGTATTTTGCTGATCATTCAGAAGATGTAGAAGGGACTCTAAGGGCCTGAGGGAAAAATTCCCTTCTGCTGTTCCCTGAGAGTAGTCATCCATCTGCTATACAGAGACCTTCACATACAAGAAAAGAATCCCTTGCACATGGAATAGGAAACCACAGTCTCTGGTCCAGTGGTCATATCCATCTGCCAGATTTCTGCCCCCAGACATTTCATTACAGGACTAAAATCCTCCATCCTTGGAAAATAATTTTTTCTTTTCTATTTTTTTTTCATTATACTTGTATTAGTCCACAACACATTCCAGACTGTCTGAACAGTTTGTGTAAAATCTGTAGAGACCAATGAGTTAAATATCAGTTCAGAAATATGCGACCTGAAAGCAGAGGCTTAAAATGGAGACCGTTTGTCAGCAGTCTCTCCACTTCCTCTCACTAATAATATGATTGTGTTGTAGTACTCATAGCACAAACTCTTGCAATGACATTACCGGAATTGCTGTAGAGGCATAATATATCCTAAGGTAATATTTTTGATGCCCATAAATTTGCCTGTCAAAGTTTTCATGATGAAGCTATTTTTCTCCTAGGATATGAGAGAAAACTAGTAATTTTCTGGTTTATGTTTGTGTTTCCATATCTCAGAAATATATTGAACTTCACTCTAATACTGTAGAATTTGAATTAATGCTTTAGCCCTTAATTTATCTTTCCCATGTGTAAAATAGGAATATTTAGCTATGATGCATTTAATATCCATCTTTCAAAAATGCTGCTATAAAAATACACAACAATTTGGAAAAGAAAACATAAGAGGCTACAAAGTGTATTGTGATTAAAGGATTATGCCAAAACACATCATATCATATCACTAACAGAGCTACACTAAAAAAAAAAAACAGATTAACTGCAAAACCAGATAAAAAATTACTTCACTGGCCTATACTGTTATGCCTGATTTGGTTGGCATTCAAAAATCATGCTAAGTAAATGACTGAATAATACAAAAAACTTCTTTGTCTGTAAAGAACTACATTTGAATCAAACGTCTAGAAAACCAGAAGCCACAACAAAATGGTTATAAATGGACAGTAGACAAAAAATGCAAATTAAGCCCTACAAATAACCAATAGTTCTGTGTGTCGGTGAGATGCACCTCACCTGTCTTCAGCTCACTCAGTTAGTCTGAGACCATGTAACTCTGGTACCTAATTTTAGACAAGGGCCTTAGGGTGGGCTGAGCTGCCACTGGAACTCATAAAGAAGGAGCCTGGCAAACTAGTTTAGATAGTTTACACCTATGCTTAAAGTGGACAAAATGAATTGAGATTAACTGTATTAAAAAGCCAATACATGTAATATTGATGGGAGTTTTGACAGTGCCTTCTAGGTGGACTCGACCACCTCAATGTAGTGTGGCCAAATGAGGGAACTTGTGGGAAAAGAGACTGGTCTAAATTTGAGAATAATTTTGCATTATAAGGCAAAATTCTCTAGTTCTCAAAGTGACAACTGCTGCCAGGAGTGATTTTCAGCTTTGAAATTATATCTGGCAAGATCTTTGCCCAGATTTCAGCTAATTATACAGTGAGTGTTTAGAGGCAGTTTTTAATTCCATAATGGACCCATCACAAGATTTTTTTTCTATAAAAAGTGCTGAATATAGGGTACATGCCACTTTTCCAGAGAGATGAGTGTAGAAAAGACTATAGCTGTCACGAAGCATCTTAGTTTTATCCAAAGTAATAACTAGATAAATTCAACTTATCTGCAACGAGATTTTTTTCAGAAGTGCTAATAAATTTAGAGGGAAGAACTTTATAAGGAAAGCACATATGCAGATACATCCATATGGATAACACACGTACATATATCTGTATGTCTTCCTTGGAAAGTACACATTAAGCTACACAAACACAAAACCCATTACACACTTTTGGATGAGCAGCTGGACAAGCTGGACACGATGTCCTTAAACAGTCAGGTTGCGTGAAGCAGATTATTTGCTTTCACCTTTAAATCAGCGTATGCAACAAAACCCTACAGAGGCATCACAACCTTATTCCTTGTTAAACGATTTTGTCTTGAGGCCAGTTCTTAACGTAGACCCTCTGTTCCTTTAAGGTGCCTTATCCATAGTCCAATTGTTTTCTCAGCCATCTTCTTTTGTGTTCTCATTGCTATGCTGATACCAGTTTTATCCAGCTCTTCAAGGATTGCTAGCCTGTTTTCAAGCTGTGCCCATATTCCCATTGTTCTGTGTCATTTTATTGGGGTTGTGCTCCACGGGAGAGCAGAGAACACCTGGTTCCAGGCTTTACACAAGCAGCTCTTGGAAACTCAGCCTTGTGGCACATTTAACTAGTCATGGTCTGGCAGCCTGTTAAGGTGGAGGGTGTAAGCAGCAATGGCTGCTATTACTGGAGCACAGGGCAGTAAAAGCACTTCTTCCTTAGTCTTAAAAGGCCTTTCTCTCTACAAAATCACGTACATCAAGGGAAGGAGAATGAGAAAGCATACAGATAAAGACAGCTGTTTGGCCATGTCTATAATTTTTTTCAATCCTTTCTCTTCTCAGAAAGCTGTATTATGATTGCACATAAGGGAAAAAAATGTCTTTATTCACAGTATTGCCACAGCAGATTGATGGATGCCTATTTGCCCCTTTTCATGTTATCTGAACACAGACGTCCCTCAGCCTCTTGCTGCCAATATCAGCTTTTGCAGAGCCTGTGCTGAGTCCTGATGCTCTTTATGAGCCATCCACCCGGCTACCTAAGTTGTACCCTCAGAGGTCTATAGGGAGCCAGTGCTGATTTGGAGATCTGGAAGTGTCTGTAAAAGAGCTCTATAATTATATCTACTTTAATTAAATCTATCTGAGGCAGTTCCTAAGCCAGGGCCTCATTTTCTCACATAATTAGGGGTGGAGAAAGTTTTCAGAGTGGAAGTCATGAACCTCTCCCTTTCACTATCAGAGTGTGAGCGATGCCCGGTAGCCTCTGTGACTCACTCTAGTACTATAAATCAGTGTGCTGTCACTGTATTTTCAGATGCCTGCTGCCAGGAACAGAGGAGAAATCTGTATCCTGCCTGCAAGCCAGGAAAATAATTCAGGAAATGAATGCTGTATTTGTGGAGACTATAAAATGTTGTAGAGTCAAAACTTTCATTTCCAGCAAATCCTTAATTAATGTTCATACATCAGGAACTAGCACTCACATCCAAGCTATCACACATTTCTTTATCTTTCCAGTGCAGTTGCACCAAAAATCAGTCAGGTTGCTCTTTCTAGTTCTGAACCTATTACAGAGAACATGTAATTCTCTTCAGCAGCTCTTGGAAACCAAGGGCACTTGCCTCATGTTAAGATGGTCATTAAAAAGAATACTTTAGAAATAAATGGATACCCTGAGAATTGAGAGCTTCCTTTAGAGAATTATTATAATGTCACTGTATTTACCCAAAGTTATAAAAAATACGTGACATAGACAGGCACAGAAAGAATTCCTTAAAGAGACCTTGAGGTAGTCAGTGGACTACATCTCAAATGACAAATTTAGGACTTCTGAGCAATCCAGAAAGCAGAAAATGTACTAGTTTTCTTTTCCTATCTGGTAGAAATGTGTATCAGAACACAAAAATATCATTTCAGTTCCTTAATTTGCAGAATGTGGTTATTTGGAAATAGTTTCATTCATCTGTAGTCTTTGCAGAGGAGGTTATGAAGTGTAATTTGAAAAAATAAATCAATCTAGAATTTACAGGTGTATCAAAATTAAAATCTTCTACTCTGCAGAGAGAAGTAGACCTTAAACTCAAAGACATTTTAAACCATAATCTACATACAAAGTTGCACGGCATCTGGTCCTAGTAAAGTCCTCCTGCAACTTCCTGCGGAAAAGTCTATAGAAAGGAAGTCATAAGACCATATATTCCATATATTTCCTTATGTTTCCTCTGACAAGGACTCAGCTGCTGTTCTAGCTTCAGTAACAAAACACGTAATATGGATTTTCTGTTCCCATCAGAATGAGTAGGAGAAAATGTCCCTTGACCCACAGGTTCCATACAGTGGTCTCCCTTGTCTGGAGCTTGGGAAAAGCATCACTATCCCATCTACTGAAGTCACTGTGATTTTTGACCTTAACATCACCGCTAACTATCTCATGTTTACTGTCAGATTCATTTCATGGCCTAAGCTAGGTCATGAAGTCCGAAAATCTTTTAAGCCAAACGTGTTCAACTGTGTTCGTATCCTTAGCATATATAGTGGTAAGCAAACATACATGCCAGCAAGGCGAGTGTTTATGTATAGAGGTGACTCATCATACACCTGTAGGTATTTTATATTTAATTTTAAGAAGTTTTCTGTGCAACTTTTTCTACTGTAGTTGTTATTAACATCAGTAGGGGACCTCTACACTACATAGGACTATATTTTCTTCTTCTGACAGAGCTGACAGAAGCACTGAGTATAGTCAGTGTTTTTGGAAACTACATTGATGCTTCTGAGTACAGTTTTGCTTTGCTTTGTTTTGCTCTGCTTCATATCTCTACCCCCTGCTGCATCCTGTAGTTTGGTTTTTTTATACTCTTTCCATCCTTTTAGTTTAATTAAGTGAATTGAAGTGAACAAACAAAGCCTCACACGCTTACAAATTGCCATTTACAATACCAGGCTTTCCACATCCATGGGAATTGCTTTTTGCATCTTTAATTTGCCAGCTGTATGTAATAGGAGTGGAACCAGGGTCTGTCCCATGGGATTATTAGACAGGTGAAAAATGAGGTGCAATAAAAGTGGAATAAATAGAACAAAAAAGCAGTGAAAAAACAGCTAGTGAAAGCAGATTATTTGGGAATAGTTATATGTCTTGTAGCAAGAACACTATTTTTATCCTCTTTGAGTTCACAGAAGTGCTGGTAGAAAAAAAAAGTGTTTGTATACATTTGACACTTGAAATTTCAATACACTGGGAAAATGTCTAAGGTAAATAAACAGAGTCAAGCATGTGCAATTAGTGATTAGTTCCCTTCAGTGTATTTTTTCCAGCCTTGTGCTGACAAAATCAAAACCAGTCTTTTATTATCAAGTAGGGACATAATATTTGATAATACATTATGAATTAATACATACATTATCAAGAATGAACACTCCAGAATATTATATGATCATTGTAACGGTGGCCAAAACAAAGTAAATTATTTTAATCTTCCATATACAGATCAGAAATACAAAAATATGCATATAATTCTGTCATTAGTGTACAAAGGATTCTTAGTATGACAATGGTTAGAGGAAAGAAGAAGATGGAGGCCTGTTCAACAGGCAAAGGATCAACAAAGCTGCATATTTGTGCTGATAAGGGACATTTGAAGCAATATTTGACAAAGCAGATAATCCAGCAAAATGCAATCCTAAAAAAATCAAGCGTGTTGTGTAGCTCTGTCCTTTGGAACAGGCAGTACCAACCTGGGACCTTGCATGCTCCTCTGTCTGCTGCTCAGGCTACAGCATTCACTGGGAGTGCCTTCAGAGCCAGGTACATCTTGAAATGTTCAGTAAGTAATGTCAGAGACCTGAGTCTCCGAAACAGGTCAAAACAGGACTGGCTTGAAAATAAAAGGGTAAAAGGGTTACTTTCATCCAACAAATATTTATTAGCCCTAGACAGCTCCTGTCTGATAAATTGGTTAGGAAAGATAAACTGGAAGAGACACCTGGAATGATGAAATAATTTCATATACATGTCTATTAAACTCCTAATTTTAACTAAGGATGTGAATTTCTCTTGAAGAACTTGGACTCCAGAACTGAAGAGTGTGGCAGTCTGAAAGAGAAGAACAAAAGATGATACATTAGGAATATTGGTAAAATGTAGATACATTTGAGATGGAGCAGCAGAGGCTCTTTGAAGAAAAACTAAAAAAAAAAAAAAAAAAAAAAAAAGGGGAAAAAGGGGAAAAAAAAAAAAAAAAAAAAAGGTGAGAAGCTGGTAAAAACAAACTGTGAAGTAGATATCTCCAGCACAGTACACAAGAGATGGCCTTAAGAGTATTAACAATTTCAGTTCACATTGTGATTCTACAAACTGACATCTCAAGCTGAACAGCTTGAAGTGTGGTGATGGGGAGTTGATTTTGACTTGGGACTTAATTATGGCATTTACATTAATTATTTTTCAATGACAAAGAAAAGAAGAATCATTGCAAGAAAAGCTACAAGAGTTTGGTTTTTTTGTTGGGTTTTAACTACTTTTTATTTTATTAAAATAGAGCCTATTGTATATCTTAAAAAATTGCCTTTGAAGCAAAATACACATTTTTAAGAAAAGTAGCAAAAATTTACTGTCTGTGCTATGAGTAGGTTTGATAGAGTCAACAAAAATGCTAGGACACAGTAGGTGAAACAAAGATTTTGATCTTAGAAAGTACTCTAAGAAACAATCAATAGGTTGTGGACATGAACATCAACGAATTGTCTTAACTTGCAATAGAAGTATCATGTTTCCACTCTTCTTGTCCTAAAGCTGCAACACCTTGCTAGGGATTTCTTTCTTATGAAGAGAGTGCTCTGGTGGTATGTGAGCACTTGAAAACCATACCATCTTTCCAAGGTTTCTGCACCAGTTTCAATCCTTCACTGTTTTCCAGCTCCTGGTCTGGTGCCTTGTCCCCAGATCTCCAATCTGCCTTGGAGCACTACATTCCTTTGTTTCACTCAAGCATGGAAAATGCTTTCTGCTACATCACCAGGTTCATAACACCACACTATTAACATTTCAATCCCAAAGACTCCCCTGAACATATCAGCCTTGTTGTTGATGCTGTTAAGGTCTAGCAAATACTTCTGGGAGACTCCAGAGCCAGTCTGAAACATGACCTGGTACCTTTGACTAGGTCTACATTAGGAAGGAGTCCAGTCCAACAGAAGCAGATTTGTTTGGCAAAACAGCCACACTGAAGTCCTTTTTCAGAGGATTTGAAAGGCCTGCCTTCAAGGCAGTGGGAAGACACACTTGGAAACTTGGATGGATTGTTTTCAGCTGGCAACTCATTTGTTTGCTGATAATTATTCATAGCATACTCTTATCCCTGGAAACTCTTCAAAACAGTGCTCTAAGGAAATCTTCCTGGTTGTCCCTGTTGCCAGGTGTTGTCTCTGAGAGACTTTCACCTCTGCAGATCTTGTCATGTTTTTCTTGGCTTTTACCAGGTGTAAAAGTGTCAGCAGAATTTACTTTTTCTTTCAAAGATGCCAAATAGGTCATTAAGCTAGTGCTGAAAGAGGTTCTATGGCACACACAGTCAGGTATCTCTGCCCTTATGGAGCAACATAATAAATATTCCAGGTTCTCTCTGTGGAAAGGGCTTCAAACTGCTTCCTTGTGAACCTGCTGCTGGTGGTTGTGCAGAATTGCTGATTTGCGTGTTTAGTTTTTTTACAGCAAATACCACAAATGTACTTCTGTGGGGCTCTGAGTTGGCTTCATAAATCACAGAGACTGGGAGGACACTCCCAAGTGTGTCGAAGCAGGAAGGCCAGGTCTGTCCATGGAGTCACTTATGTCAAAAGGAACTTGCTAACAGGAAATATACCGTGAGGGTGACGTGTTTGGATAGGCAGATGTTATGGCTTACTCCCTCATTTGCACCTACTGTTCCAGCGCTGCAATGCTTATCACCCGCTTTTCTCAGCGTCTAGACTGCTCTAAGAGCAAAAACATCTATTTCATTGTTCTGTAACATGCCAATCAGATTGTGTTTACTTGGGCATTTTTTAACACTGGTTAATTTCTGCCTTAGCTCAACTGAGAATAGTACTTACCAGACTAATTTCTGAATTACAGATGTAACCAATGTAATATCCATGTAATTATACCAGAAATTGATTTGCCCTATTATATTTAAATATTCATGTGAATGTAGGCTCCATCCCCCTTATTTAAATATTTCCTTCTTTTGCTTAGATATACAAGAACTGGGGCTGAAAACAGCCTGATTGTCATTGTACTGGAGTACAGTATCAATTACACTTAGGCCCCCACAGAGAGGAAATCAGCCAGTGTTAGGGATGCTTTTTCCAAATTAGATTTATTGGAATACAGAAAATGGGAAAATGAATGAAAATCCGTTATTTCAAACATCTGTCTGCATTAGAAAACCTCCACCAAAATCACAGGATGGGTCATAATTAAATGGTTTAAAAATAATTTCTTGAGAGCAGAAATGTTATATTCAGTCATGCATGGCAGCACATACAAAGTTTTCCCCTCAAAAAGCTTCTTTGCATTTTGTTATTATACTTCCAAGAAAACAAAATCCACTACAAATCCAAACCAGAATTAAACCTTTTGAGCACTCAAATGTTTTATCTACAGAGATTACGGTCACCAATCCACAAATTTCCAGGTTGTGACCTCTGAGAGTTCTTTTTTTCTGCATTAATGTTTAGGTCACATATAAATAAAATGCTTGCTGGTCATCTGAGTAATGAAAAAAGGAGGAGTCTGAGGGATAAGAATTTGCCACCACTCAAACCCTGAACACAGGTTTCTTCTGTGTCAAGAGCAAGACCAGGTTTCTTCTCAGTGAGGAGCATGACCATGATTTTCCTTGTGTACCCTCACCCAACACACCAAAAGTGGCTGCAGAGAAAGTAGAACAATAAGCGCTCCTGACATGAATCTACGTTCAGGGATGTGAGTCAGGAGCCCAACACACATGTTTTGTGGGCAGTGCATGAGATCCTGAACAACTGACACTTACGTAAGTGGTGGCCTCACAGTAATAATTCCACAGTGCTCCCTCAGGGAACGAACCTTGCATTTCTTGAATCCCAGTGAAAAGCAGTATTTCTTTGTAAGATCTAGACCTGAAACCAGAGGCAAAGGAATCAGGAGGAGCCAGGTGAAATGTCATTTAAAACAATAACTTCTTGAAGTTGCAACTTGCAGTGTTTATGGATGGAGATTAGCTAAATATCTGAGCAGAATGACACTCCGTCTGTTTAAAAGAAAAGACAACCCTTTTGTGGGTAAGCAGAAATATCATATCACAACTGTTCAACAACATACTTAGACCAGGAATTGATGTTTCCCTCTGTTCCAAAGACTTATTAATCACAGCAGGAAAAAGGAATCTATTTGCCTGCCATCCTTACAGAAAAGTGTTAAAATGTATGAAAGTTCAAACTTCACACAAGATCAACACTGTTTGGCTGAATACCTTCAGGGCTTTCAGTCCTGTATAAAAAGACATCAGTTTTTGAAATGTACATGCTAAAAGAAATGCAGAGACATGATGGTCGTGAATACAGAAAACTATTTGTACACAATCAAGTTAGGTAATGGTGCAAAAAATTGCTCTATAAATCAATCAGCCCTCTATACTTGTTTCATTAAGGGATAATATAACTCTGATATCATTTCACTAAAGTTGGCTAAGCTTCTCATATTTGATTTTCATCCAATTTTTTTTAGCAGAACTCAGCATTTTAGAAACAAAGGAAAGAAAAAAATCCAGTGCAGATGTACATTTTCATGATGTTTAATGCAGAACAGCAAGGTTGCAGTACATTAGTCATCATGGCAAAAAGCCTATATGGAATATTAACTAAACTTTAAAGAAAAGATGTATTTGTTCTAAATGCCTATACCAATGTTTGCAGAACATTTGAATATTCCAAAGTGGGTGGGAGAGTTATCATTAAATCAGGGCTTTGCTGGCTAACCTCTCCCCACAGGCCATACAATCAGACCTCAAGTCAGTTTTTGCTTCATATTGCCATCTTGATTCATACAAGTTTATTCTGAGCTGTTGTGTACAGAATGAGAAAAACAGCCATTTATATTTCCTGGTTCATAGAAACAGCTCATTCCTGATTCACCTCCTGCACATTCTTTGCTTGATCCTGTTAACGACCCACAACTCAGAGAAGGTGCTAAGCTCCCTCTGTTACCATTTAGTTCAATGGGGTGACAAGAGATTTTGGCCAAACATGTGATCATGTCACATTTAAGATCACTTAACTTTTGAGTGAGTTGAGGTCGTGTGGCTCCTTATAATCAGCTTGTATCAAGTTTAAAAGGATGCATATAACATTTCATATGTGCGATCATTAGTCATCTGATATATGCAAAATAAACATACCTTCAAAAATATCAGCTTACCCCCAATCCTCTGCTTTGATGATTTAAAGTAAAATCCATCAGACTTATTACCCCTGAGGTACTGTTCTAATTGGTAAGCCACAGTATCTGTTCTAGAGTATTCGGAAATCACACTGATACATAATGGATAATCCATTTCAACTCTTGGATATGTGAAAAATCAGGCAAATAAGGAATTGGCACGGTAATGCTTTTAGTGCTGAACAAGCTAACAGTTGTAAAGTAATTTCTGGCACTGATACTACATTATTTTGTAAGTTGAAGCAATAAGATAGGTAAATGCATGTTTTTAAGTGTAACCATTTCAACAACACAGTTTTTTATATTTTGGTTTTGTTCATTCTCATACAATTATTTACTTGCATTTTTTCTTGCCTTTTTGTCATGCTGTGATATATTTCTCCCTCTCTTTACATCATGATGAACTTTTTCTTCATTGACCTGATGATCTGGGCATAGCTTCTTCTCTGTCTTGACTTATCCTTATAGTTAGGTTCCGCTTAGTTCTGAGGAAGGTAAATCTCACCTCAGAAGGGAATTCTCCAAGTAGCAAATAGATTACACAAGAGTCAGCAAGAGACCCCTGAACTGACAAGCAATGTACTCCCTCCCTTGCTCTCCACCACAGGATATAGGGAGACCTGGCTATCTCTGCTCGTCAGAGGCCCATCGCCTACAGGCAAGGATCAATGTTATTTGCACTTCATGTGCTCATCCATGTGCCAAGCACTCACACCTGGATCCCTGGGTCTATGTCCACGCTGCCTGGCTCACGCAGCACTCTCAGACTCGCTATCTACCCCATAAATCCTCTCAGCTCTTTGAAGTATATGGCCCTGGTCTTCAGACATCAAAGCATATTCCAATCTGAATAAACACATACTGCCTAAATCAATCTCCCTGTACTCTGCAGTTTTACTGTAATGAATAGGTTTGATTTTTTTTTTTTTCTTTTTCCCTTTGTCTTTGTGGAAGTCTTAGAAGCAGGTGTTTTTCTTACAAGAAAAGTGAAAGACATTCCAGCTTTTCACACCCTCTACACTAGGTCAATCAACATCAGAGTTCAGCTAGCAGAATCATAACTGCTAATGCAGCTACCAGCACTGCAGTGAAATACGTATCAGGCTAGCTAGACAGAAGGTTGGCAAACAGATGTAGATGTGGCCCTATAGGTAAATATGTCAAAAGAATTGTCTGAAGTAGTTGAGGTAAAATAAGGCAACAGGAGGAGAACAGCTGACAACAGAACATAGACAATGAAAGTGAAAAAGGAGAGGAAGACTGAAGTGATAAATCTGTTGAATTACAGTGGAATGCCTTTTTCTTCATGCCTTAATCAAGTAGAAATATTCATGAATCAAAGGTGCACTGGGTCTCTCATACTAGGAATAGGGGTAAAACTCTAATTTAATCAGCTATTTGGATAGTTAAGGTGCTGCCCTGCGCTTAGGCAGAAGCAGCTGGAGTGAAGATTAGATTGGATCAAAACAGAACAGGGACAGCCTGTAATTATTCCAGTCCTCTGAGCCCAGGTTCTTACTTTCCATGGGCAGCTGCAAGATAGCTAGACAGCTGCTCTCTACCATTAACAGAGAGATAAGTGATTTTTTTTTAATCCATTTCCAAAATCAGATTGATCATTGATTGACAAGCACTCAAACATTTCTGTCTTATTCTAGCGGTGTCTAAAAGGGAGAGCATTAAAGCTGATTGATTACAAAAAAGTAAAAAACAAAAGGTACCTGTGATAAATGCAACCCAGACAAATATTAAATATTCTGATTTTCAGCCAGGCAGTTTTACTACAGGCTGAAGACATCAACACCCAGAGAAGACTGGCAGCATGGGTAACTGCTTGAAAAGGAAAGAACAAACCATATGGGTCTATCATTTAAATATCTTTCTGGGGCAACCTTTGAATCTGGATGGCAACAGATTGATCTTGTACACTAACAACTTATAAACAAGTTTGAAATATTCTGTGAGGAGAAAAAGTAGTTTAAGGCCTCTTACTTAAAAAGAAGGACTAACAACTTACTAGGATCAAAAAGGATTGACTTTGCAGAAACATTTTCAGATTGGGATGAAAAGAGTAATTGAAAGCCTCTTAATTTCCTTTTATGGCTCAACAGCCGGAGTTCATACTGACAAAACAGATAAGGACTATAAGGTTAGAGAAAAAGGTGCTGAGTTTGTAAATGAAGTCAGTGTGGAAACTATTTCTTCCTATACATTTTTTAAAAAGTGAACAGACAAAGAACAGGATAAATGTGTTTTACAAATGCTAGGAACATATGTAACAAGATTGTTGTATTAGAAACATATGTTGAGGGAAAATTATGATTACATTGGAATGACAAAGACTCAGTTAAATCAAGTTATCAACTGGGAGATAATATTATCAACACATAAAGTTTGCAGATGGGTGAGGTAAAACAAAAGTAATGAGGGAGGGAACAATTTGTGAATAGGGAGAATACTGAATAAACAGAAACAAATGGCACTAGGATTTTGGCTGACACAACAGGGACTATTTGAAGGAAAGTGAAGAATGAGATCCAGAAAAAGTCAGTCCTTGGATCTTGCCAGAGAGCTTCAGAAGAGAATGAGAAAGCATTATCAGGAAATGTTTTTACAGATGAAGGAAGTCTGTATCAAACTTAGTGTAATGATCATGTTAGGAGTTCAATTGCCTAGACATTTCCTAGGAAAATATTAGTGAGGAAAAAGTAGGAAGGAAACGTGATTATGAAAGTAATACGAGATTGTTTCCTGTACAGGAAAAGGGTAATGTGAATATAGGGACTAGAAATAAAGCAGATATGATGAAAACAGTCAAAGCTGGGGAGAAGAATACAGTAATTACTGCAATACCCAGGCTGAAATGCCAGAAAGACTGTAAAAAGGTAAATAAGAATTTTATTTTAGTAAAATCAGATTCTTAATGAGTATTCATAAATTAAAAGTAGTGAAAGCATCCTGCTCTGTCAAAGGAAATTCAGAATACAAATAATATATCAGGAACGAAGACTGCACAAGCACTGCAGTTGTGTCAGGGAAGAATAATGTAGTATTTACTTCCAGTCACAGAACAAGTATAGAATGATTTTAATGTCAGTAATGAAAGTTTCCAACAGCTTAAGTGATCTATGAGCATGTGCCAATCCATTGTGCTACCCCTGCTGAATGAAAAGCAGGAGAAGGAACTGGAGTCAAACAGAAGAGACTGGATGTGAAGAGGGAAACAATAAATGTCTAGATGTATACTCACACATTTTCCCACTTCTGGGGGATGAGATTCACAAATGAGATTGGTTGCCATGAACAGAGCCCAGCAGTGATCCTCCACTGCACACTGCAGCCAAGCACTCATGTCTGATGTGGACAACCTGGCTCAAGAATGGGTTTTGTCTAACAGAGGAGAACTCAGTTCTCTGAGGAAACTACTTTCTCATGAACAACCAGGTAGTCTGGAGCAAAGAGGTTTTATTTTTTCGTTCTGTATTGTCTCACTAATGCAGTGTTTGCTGTTTATTGAGTGTTGGCTTTTAAAAATGTGGTAGGTGACTGCCTGAGGAATGCCAGGACATTTCAATGTGTGGAATAATTTCACCCAGAACTGTTGAGGTAGTCCTGAATTTCCTATTGCTCTGCAGTTACTGCCCTGTGTCCTGCTCTTGAGACAGGAAAATTAGTTCAAGATGCTATTCCAAATCAGTACAAAATGTATAGTTGTACCTGCCACACAGTGTTCATGCTCCTCTGCCTTCCCCAAAAACCTTCCTTCTTTACCTTTGTTGTTGACTCCAAAAGGCTACTGCTGAACCTCCTTCTTTTTCATAGCACTAATTTTATTTAAACTAAGGATTATGTTGTAAGTGTCACTGGAACTATGTTTGCTTTTAAATGATCTTTGGTATATTAATATGTACATAACTCTTTTATTTCATATTATGCCAGATTACTTCTTTTCTCTCAGAATTGCAATAAAATAATAAAATGGACAGAAAAAATTTTCACTCTCCTGACTGTCATCATCTGCATGCAAGGAAACTACTTTTTTCATGGTTTTGAACCATGTTCAGAGCCACACAATTATGTTGATCAGTTCAGCCAAAATCACTTTGCATTCCTGTCTAGACACAGGACGAGATTTTGTCTCAGGCAACCTATTCTAAAGCCACGAGGAATCCAGATGAGACCCCCTGAAGATACTTAATAGAGAAGTGGACAGATATTCTGGTGATCTCCCCTGTGCAAGGATTACACTTCTCCCTCAAAATATAAACAGGACTCCTTGGGATAAAATTCTTCTTAAAAATTCTTCACTTTGTGAGAAGTAATAACTTATTTGTCAGGAAGTTTAAATACATGAGAATATTCACACATGCAAAGAGTAAAAGTCAGGTTGAACCTTAATTTAGTAGCGGTTTTAGTCCTAACTCTAGGAGCCAATACCACGTATCACAAAATCAACACATTCTTCATCATCTGTTTATTCTTATTAACTTTGTTCTATGGCTCAGTTGTTACTTGTTCTCCAGTGTGGTGGGTTCACCGTGGCTGAATGCCAGGTGCCCACCCAGTTGCTCTATCACCCCCCTTCCCAGCTGGACAGGGGAGGAGTAAGGGTGGAAAACAAAAAAAAAAAACCAGCACAAATCGTGGGTTGTGATAAGGCAGTGTATATTAATACAGAAAGCAAAGCAAAGCAGGGTGCGCGCGCGCAAAGCAAAAGCAACAACTAATCTCTACTTCCCATGAGCAGCAGGACCACCCGACCGCGTCTGAAAAGCAGGGCTCCTAAAATCTTGTTAGCAAAACAGCCATCGGAGACAACGAGTGCCTCCCCTTCCTGCTTCCTGCCCCAGCTTTTATATCTGGGTTGACGTCATATGGTATGGAATATCCCTTTGGTCAGTGCAGGTCAGCTGGCCTATTTGTGTCCCCTCCCAGGACCTTGCCCTTGACTGAACAGTGAGTGCTGTGCTCAGTGATAGCCAAAATATGGGTGTGTTATTGACACCAATGCAGAGCACAGCGAGGGCTCCTATGGGGAAACAAATTCTGGCTCAGCCAGACCCACCACATCCAGTCCTGTACAATTGGCCTCTTGGCAATTGACCATTTACACTGTTTACAAAATTTGCCATGATATAGACTTTTTTAGAAAAAAGTATTGATCTAGTAAGTCTATTTCCATCCAGTTTTATCCCCATATCTACTTTGGATCAGTAAATTTTGCATGTCCATTTACTTCTCATCTCAGCACTCTTCAGTCAAAATCTGTCACAATATTTGGCTTCTAAGTGGCTTCTAAAGGACTCAAGCTGATGATCAGGTTGATTGCTAAATAGCATACAAAGTCTACACAGATATTACTAAATACTGCAGAAAAAAAAAAAAAAAAAAAAAAGGAGTACATACTTGTTTCCCTTTAAGGAAAAAAATATCTTGGGGGAAAACAGAAGCGATACACGGAGTAACAACATGGGTCATTGTATGACCATCCAGATTGCTGCATTTATGTGGTGGAAAGCGGGAGTATGTGTTCTCTGTCTCATCTGTCTTCACACAACAAAAGGCTCAGACTTTCTCTTCCTGGAACAAGTCAAGAAACGAGAGTATCAGTAATTTTCTTGTCCTGAGATGATTTGAACTAATGTTGAGGTTTGAAAGCTCACTGCTCTAAGGATTAAAGCATACTTTTAACAATTTGATACTTTCCTGGACATTCACAGATCAGCGTTAGAAGGTTGGTCTCACAGCTGTTTTCCTCTGAGTTTCTGATAGTTCTGCACATTTCTCCTTTCACTCATAGGAGCCCCACACTCACATGCAACAGACTGGTAGTAGCAAGCAGAGGTCCCTCCTGTGTAATTATCAAGACAGGAAAGGTCTGAGAAACATTTTAAATGGATGCAACTGAGTTTTGTAATTATTGTAAAAATACGGATAGACATATTTAAGACTGTATTTGTGAAGGGAAAGTGATTAGTCCCTGTTTCAAGCACCACTTAACACTGAGCCAAAGCATTAAGAAAGAAAAAAACACACAACTTTCATGTATATTTCTGAGAACCTGGACAACTCATCATGTATACTCATCATCTATAAGGCAGTGTATTAATTTCCTCACTTTCCTCCAGCAAGGAGAAAGAAAAACAGCCAAAGAGTTGGAAAATAATCTTTATAAAACAGGACTTTTGTCGAGGCAGTTGGTTGGTCTTGTGGCTGAAAACCATCAACTCTTGAAATATGGTCTTTTTTAAAGCTTTATTCCCTACTCCCAAAGAAGTATAAAACAGTGACACAGGCACTCCTCAAGCTCTGAACACAATCACACTTAGCAGTGCTTGAGTCACAGCACCACAGTGCAGTCTGCCTGACTAGACCTGTTCTCCCTCATGGACCATACTAAAATTAATAGGACCCCAAATATCTGCAAGAAAGTACAAGAGGACATCAGAAACTTAATTACTCCCAACAACTGCTGTATATTTATATTCTGAAATCAAATTAAGAACTTCATTTTCTGCTCACATTTAAATGTGGAAATTAATCAT
Source organism: Grallaria varia (assembly GCA_013396735.1). Classification (NCBI taxonomy): domain Eukaryota; kingdom Metazoa; phylum Chordata; class Aves; order Passeriformes; family Formicariidae; genus Grallaria; species Grallaria varia. Next base: position 50,357 of record VWZG01001693.1, read on the forward strand.
TTGGGATTGTAATTATACATATGATGCTTGGAGAAATTATAATAGCATCCAAAGTGCCACATCTTTAGCCTGCATTTTGTCTTAGACATATTAGACAATGCTCAATGAGGCATTTTATATCCTATTAAAGCTTTATAGCACATACTACATCCTACTAAAATTCTTTAGTCGGTACCTAAGTGCAGCTTAAAATCAGATACCCTCATAAAATATAAACACATTGTATAAATTTCCTGCATGTTAGAGTTAATGCAACTTATTAGGGAAGAATAGAGTTTCATGCAGTGCAGTGCTCCATATTTGGTGCAGGACTCACAGAAATAACTCCTAGTGATACTATATGCGAGCTGAAGATCAGGCAGCATTTGTGTACTGTTACATGGCAGTTACCAGAGACTTGATAGATGACTGAAAATGAATAGACTTAAATTCATTATTTTTTTTAACATAAATCATCTAGACGTAAATTCTACTAATAAATGATTGTAGTGAGTTGGCCCTGGCTGCATGCCAGGTGGCCTCCAAGCTACTCTGTCACTCGCCTCCTCACTTGGAGAGGGGAGAGAAAATGTAATGAAAGGTTCATGGTCAAGGTCAAGACAGGGAGAGATCACTCGCTGGTTACCATCACAGGCAAAACAGACGTGACTTGGGGTAAAAAATTTAGTTTATTGCCAAATCAGAGCTGGATAATGAGAAAAACTCCAAATCTTATAAACAGCTCCCCCCCATCCCTCCCTTCTTCCTGATCTCAACTTCACTCCTGATTTTCTTTCCCTCTGCCCGACCAGCAGCACAGAGGGATGGGAAATAGTCAGTTCATCACATGTTGTCTCTGCTGCTCTTTCCTCCTGAGAGGGAGGACTCCTCACACTCCGTCCCTGCTCCTGCATGGGATCCCTCCTGCGGGAGGTGGTACACCACAGACTTCTCAAATGTGAGTCCTTCCCATGGGTTGTAATTCTTTTATGAACAAGAACAGCATTATTTCAAACAAGTGTATAATGACCGCTGAAAAATAGGACATATCAAATCTGAACCCAAATTCTTAAGCACTTAGTTAAATCTCACAGATGTTAGCTGGGCAACACAGTTCACCCCAGGTAAAAGTAAACTAAAAGACAGAAGGGAGTGTGAAATTTGTGGAGAAGATGATTGCATCAGACTCCATATGTTTAAAAAAAAAAGCAATATTTTTGTTGTGCCATAATTTTCCATTTCTGTTTTAAAATTTACAATGAGATAAAATTTCAGTTTAATTTTAATAGTCATCTGACCCAAGCGATTCCTTCCAAAGATATCATCAATTATGATTTGATCAAATTTGAAATAACACTGATGAAAAAGGCACGAGCACCACCCTCAATGCTAGAGAAACCGGCTGCTGAACTCCAAGCCGTTGCTTCAAACACTGCTTTTCTTTAAGCACAACTGGAAACAGTTCCAACCTCAGAACCATTTTTCTACATCTATTTTTGCAAGCTGATAAGCTGAAACTTTCCAGACATTTGAGCTAGTGGCAGATCACTAACATAGCAATTTTCAGATTAAATTATTAAAATAATAAAAAACTACAAGGCTCTATAGTATGATGATAACCATAGATGTTCTGACTTCATATTTTATTTCTACCAGCAGAATAGGTGTATAAAGGTTTCCTACTATCCTTGCCACAACTGCAGTAATAAATTGCAGAAATCTCCACCTAACCATCACAAAATTCTCTCAATAAAATTATCTGGCCATACTGAGGTTCCTTCCTGCCCATATTAAAAATAAATATACTTACTTTCAAATGGTTCCAATTAGATCAAGTAGTTTTGTGCCTGTTTTAGGCATCACTTAACTCTGTGGGTCATTTCTTTTGATAAAGCAGCCAGTGCTCTTAACAAACTAATTTTTAACCAAATCAAAAGATAATGTTTAACTTTTTTAATTTATCCCCAGTCAAGAAGAACATTCCCCAAACTTGTCTCTCAAGGTAGCTTTCAATTTCACATTTTCCACTTGAGGGTTTAAAGTGCAGCTCAGGCAGAGGCAAAGAGCCGGCCCAAGGCTGTGTACCATGTAAGGCCTACACTGAAGTGACAAACTGTGATACCCTCTTCTGGTTTTCTTCATAGAAGTAAATTCCAGCTTCATCAAGAATTCAACCCAGAGAACTGCTTAGAATTCCTGAAAGCTGAACCTGTCCATACAAAATAATTACTATTCTGGAATTAGCCTGCAAAAGTAGATTTCAGGAGAGAGATTATTTTACACGTGAAATATAATCAAAGCACTAAAATAAATTGAATTTTTAGGCTTCTTAAGCACACTGGGGTTTTCAGATACGGGAGTGAGCATCTCCTGGGCCTTCAAGAGATTGACATGAAGGTGAGTACAATGGAGGCACCACCCTAAACCATAGACAAACTGTTAACTCGTCCAGTCTTATATTCTCTCCCAAATAAAACCAGCACCTTCCAGCAAAGGAAGTCAAAAATTTTGAGAGTGTTTAATGATGACCCTAATGAGGTTTCATCTGTAACAGCTGGCACAGAAAAGTCTCAAACCAGAAGAAATGTTGTAACAGGCCTCTTAAGAAAGACAGAGTAATGGTGGGCTTGGGTTTAAATTCTCTGTCAAAAATAATTTCTCCATCAGGCTTTCTACTTGCATGAGTCTTTGAGCACTCAAACTACGAAATTGATTCAATTGTATCTACTCCTTTTATTTTTGAATTCCTGTTCCTCTTCACTGTCCTCAGTGCCTCTGGAGTAATGGATGTAAGAACTGGGAAAAAGTCACTCTGCAGGAGCAACTTCGGCTGGAGAAGACCTGAGTGAGAATATGTGAGAGCAACAACTCTGTGGACACCAAGGTCACTGAAGGAAAGGGAGGAGGTGCTCCAGGTGCTGGTCAGACCTTCTCCTGCAGCCCCTGGTGAGGACCATGATGCGGCAGGTTGTTGCCACGTAGCCCATGGAGGTCTGTGGTTGAGCAAAGATCCACCTGCAGCCCCTGGAGAACCCCACGCAGGAGCAGGAGGATACCAGAAGGAGGTTGTGACCCTGCGGGAAGCCCACGATGGAGCAGCCTGCCCCTGAGGACAGCACTCCATGGAAGGGACCCACCCTGCAGCAGCTCAGGAAGAACTGAAACCTGGTAGGAGGATCTCCTGCTGAAGAACTTGATAGAGGCCTGTCTCCCATAGGAGGAACTCTATGCTGGAGCAGGGGAAAGAGTGAGAGGAGGCAGGAGTGGCAGAGACAACATGGGATGAACTGACTGTAATCCCACAATCCCGATCCGCCTGTGCCTCTGGAGGGGAGGAGGAAGAGAACTCAGGAGTGAAGGTGAACCGAGGAAAAAGGGAGCAGTGGTGTGAAAGTGATTTTAAGATTTGGGCTTATTTCTCATTATTCTGCTCTGATTTGATTTGCAATAAATTAAATTCATTTTTGCCCCAAGCCAAGTCCGTTCTGCTCATGACAGTAACTGGTAAGAGATCTCTGCCTGTCCTTATCTCAGCCCATGAGCCTTTCATTGTATTTTCTGTCCCGTGTCCAGTTGTGGAGGGGAGTGACAGAGAGGTTTTAGTGGGCACCTGACATCGAGCCAGAGTCAACTCACCACAGAGAGTTGTTATGTTTCATTCATTCTTTCATCAGTAGAATAAAAAGGGGGAAAAAATTATCTAATCTTCAGCATTTTCTTTCCAAAAAAGAAAACAGAGCAATTTATGCGGATGCACAATCATCATCACAATAATACATAGACCAAACTGAAGGATTAAAATATATTTTGCCTTAATATGTGATTTGTTAAAGGATAAGAGGTTTTGGTTTTGTTTTGTTGTTTTGGTTTTTTTTTTCTTTTTTTTTTTTTTTAATATAGATACAGAAAAGAGGAGGAAGAAGGAACGGAAAAAGAGATCCTCAGTGAGAAAATCTGGGCTTATGGTCAGAAAAAGAGGAAAAGGAGTGACAGTGTATTTTGGTGCTCAGTTCTGATGAGGCTCCAGTATGCACAAGAAATATTAAAATAGATGAAACTTCATGATCTCTATTGAAGTGGGTATAGACAACTACAACCCTCTTAATGTACTCACAGTTAGTTCAGTCAATAGGTCCTTTTTATTTCTGCTTACATTACCTGAAGTACCTTCCTATTTAGTCTAAAAGTTTCCCAGGCCCTTATACCCAAAGTACACTGGGAAAATGGGTGTGTCTCTGTTATCTCCAGCTCTCTAAGTAAAAGCACAGAGACACCAATATTCAGCCCTTTTGCCAATGCAAGGTCTGCGACTAAATCCATCTTTAGGAGAACTAAAGATACTGCCCACTTCTATGGGAGTATCCTACCAGCAGTCAGGTGTCCCGCAGTGCAATCTGCAGTCTCGAGCATCCCATACAAGCACTGGAGTCTGCACAAGAGAAGAAACCTCGGCTGAAGCTGAGCCGCTGTGCCAGCAATGGCATGGGTCACAGAGGCTCTGTGGAGAGCTGCAAGTGGAAGCTTCACTCTAGATTAACCATTAGCTGTGATTGTCCCAGAAAATAGACATGCTGAGCAGCTCCCTGGGAGTTAGCAGAGTTCATGTGTTTATGACTAATCTGTGTAGATTTAAGCTGGTCAAGTCCCACCCATAAACTACACAGACTGAATCCCACTCTAGAGGCTATGTAGTCTTGTTAAAATCTAGAAGAGAATTCCAGTTAAAGAGACATGACAACTCCTCAACAACAAAAACAGTTCCAGGGAATTTTGCCTAACTGCACTGTAGAGTCTGAAAACACTTGTCATCTACCCTGGGCAAGATAGGAGAGTACCCACACATTTTGAACCACAAACTGATTAATCCTCTATTCTTTTGTTTTCAAACACTCATAATTCCTCCCCCTCTTCCTCTCTTCTCCATAACTGCTTTTTCCTGCTCTCCCTCCTCTCTCCTTCTTGCTCTATAGGTGTACCACGAGGATGCAGTGTGGGTATGGTTAAGGACTGTGGTTGTTGCCTGATCCCACAGTTTGTGGAGTAGCCACTTGTCTGTTGAAACAGAAGCTTCCTGCATAAAACACAACACCCCAGGCCTCCTGCAGTTCAGGCCTCAGTTTTCCTCTTTGTAAAAAAGGATGAGACACGGCCATCACCTGAAAAGATTTTAAAATGTCAAATGGAAAGTGCTGTAATTCCGGCGTGTTACACTGCAGTTGTACTAACTTCTAACCTCAAACGTATTGATTTAAGGGAAAGAGAAAAGAGACCAAGATATAAAGGATCAGTGGCATTACAAGGATCCGTATTATGTACACAAAATTGCACTTCATGGCTCTAGTTTAGAACTGTGTTTCACCAGACCCACTGATCACATTAGTGCTGTTGATAACATGTTGGTTCAACAACAAATTAATGTCAGCCTTTTCTCGCCAATTTCACTGAGTGAAAGAACAAGATGTTGATCTTAATAACCGGTATGGTATGATACAGTTCTAAAATTAAATCTGTGGTTGTTTCCTTCATTCTTTTGCACTAAGTACCCAGTCGATCATTATTACACCTGAAATAGCCCCCATCTCTATAAATAATCCCATTAAGATACAATAAAATGAAACAGAAAGTGTTGTTTTCCTGGGAGGTTTTACCCATTTGTTTTAGTTTCAACAAAATCCTCACAGATCACTGTGGTTCTAGTTGTGGCTGAAGAAAATGAAGCCCAGTTTCCAGCCAATCCCTAGCATAAATAGCCAAGCATGACAATGTTGTAGAATAACACATAATTCCTGTGAACTTTTTGCCTAATGAATTATCCCTTATGCAATTATCAGAGTAAATCAAACTAATGAACTGTTTAAAAAGAAGTGAAACATCACTGCTAATTTTGTTTTAGTGCTGTAAAATTAGTGATAAGCATGAGGTTTATGATTTAGACTGTGAAGTTCCTTTCACAAGTTAGGGGGCATTAGGAGCCAGGGTTTTGATTCAGATCCTAGTCTTAATTAAACTAGTTCATTATTAATCCCTGCAACTAAATGAGTTGGCCTTATCATTATGCTCATCCACATTGTAAAAACTGATAATACTGGTAATGTTTCACTCTCTAGAAGACATCTGTCTATTTTAATCAGAAGCACTTACATTACTGAAAGGGGAAAAATACCGTTTCAAAATTGTCAGAAGATGAGCTTTTCCTTGCCTGATTCACATAGGTAAACCATTTATATTTCATTTATGAATTGCAAGAGGTGAGTTACACCATACTTTTCATGATGGCCTATAGAGCTGGTTGGAAAAGGCTAGTGGAAAAATTTCTATTAAAATCTAAATTTCAGGAAAAGACAATGAGCTTTTTTTTAAATTTGGTGTTAGTGTCAAAATTTAATTTCTCTTTCCCTTCTCTCCCTTTCTTTCCCCCTGCCCTCCTCCTCTTCTTTTCCTGTCTCCTGGGTCCACCCAGAGAGGCCAGAGTATCTAATTTCACAGGCAAATCTTATTTTTACAAGATTACACAGGTGCTCCAAGTCCAAATAACCTTCTTTGTGACCATTAATAGCTGATTTTCGCACCTTTCACTATCATTTCTCCTCCATTACCTTTTCAGCACCACACATACAGTTGCCCTCTAAATACAAACAAAAACCTTGACCAAAAAAAGAATTTGAGATGTTGTAAAGGATGGACTGTGAGATAATAGTGATGGCAAAGTCTCCATCAACAAAAGTTGCCTTATGAGTGCATGTTTTCAGAAAGTTGCTTGCCACTGAAATATTTTTTTAAATTTCAAAATTTAAACTCTTTAAACTTACAGGTTTTTGATGAAAAAATACAGTTTACAGCTTTATCAAACTTACTGGGCAATGAGTCCAACCTAAGGAAGATTTTCCTCCTCCTTAGTTGGAAGTGTTAAGGAGATAAAGGCGGGGTGTGATGCGAACAGTTTGTTTCTTTAAGCTAGATTTAATGAGAAACTAATGGAGTCTCATGATTGGTTTAAGATATTTTATGTCTATGCTAAGAGCCTCGTATTCCTCAGTTCCTCACAGCAATGTGTTTGCTATCGATATCTACATTGTTTCTGTTCTCCATATCATCTGGTTCAGTGAGGAAAATATTCAAGCAAATTGCAATGTGTGTTGGTATCCCAGTATTTTGTGTCCCTGTATTATACTGGGCTTGCTAAGCTCTAGAAACAAGTTTCATTACAGGCTTAACTCAAAATTATAATCATTCGAGGTAATTTTTTGTGGTACTATTTTTCTTTGAATTTCAATGTCACATTACATTTTTTTCATTTCAAAGCATTTCTCCTTTTCATTCAATAATCCCACTCATCCTTTACCCTGTATTTTATAGAGGGATGAATCATCAATATATCACTTTTCACCAGCATTACCACTGCTTCTTTCATATTAACAAGGAGTTGGTTGTTGTTAAATTTCTATACTTGATAAGGTCAAATTTGCATGCACTTTTCTCCTTATCCTGGTTCAGTTGTTAACAATGCTAAAATGTGAATTATTCTCTGAATCATACATTTCATAAAGGGCTGGTGGTTTATTTGTTCTTTTTATTTTCTTTCTTATTTTTTCCTCTTATTCACAAAATGAGAAAGAGAACAATCTTGAAAAAAAAACCTCTTCTATATCTTCTTCTGCAAAAGATAGAAATCAAGGTAGAATCTTATCCAGCTCAGTGGTGTTTGGATTGAAATGGGCATTAACTTTGAGGATGAATTCTGACAGAGTATTTGCAATCCCAGATCCTTGAGGCGGTCTTGTATTATCTCTTCACAGAATGATAACATCATAGAGGAATTATCAAAATGTGGCTCAGTGTTTCAGGAAGATCTTATTGTGGTTCCTCATTTTTGCGAATGTGGATGTAATTCACATTTTTGTCAGGAACTGCAATTTTCCATTTTCTGTCTCCTTTTATTGACAGAAGATTAGAAGCTTTATTAGAAAACACATAATCCTTAGAGAAACAAGTTTCACTCACTGCAAATGGTCTGTCTGTTCATTTATGCACCACAGCTGTTGTGTAAAAATTACATATAATCCTTTATGGACAGAGGAAAGCATATGTAAGATGTAGACTTCTGGTCTCTCCCTCTGAAGAGAAGTGATAAGGTAGAAATGATAATGTACAGGAGGCCTAAACTGCCCTCAGGCATTTCCTGACCAACAACATAATTCATTTATGTAAGTTCTGTTGATCAGACTCCTCTCATGCTTTTCATAGCGTAAAAAATCGGCTAGAGATGCTCAGAGACAGAAATAAAATGATCGCATGGAAATTTCCCCATAAAGGAAATGAAAATGTGTTCAGCTCAGCATTTTCCTGTGAGCACAGTGAGGAGCTGCTCTTTTCACCCGCTCTTTTCATACGTGCACACATACACTGGCACAGGTACGAATTAGGTGTGCTCATGGAGTGAGATCTGGGGAGAAGATTTTTCAAAGGTAACAATCTCAGTTGGACTGACTTCCCCAGCTATACATTTGTAGGTCATAAGGAGATAAAGGCGGGTGTGTTCGATTCTTCAAACTAGATTTACAGAGGAACCAATTCTCATAGAATCATAGTACAATTTGGTTGCAAGGGACCTTAAAGATCACCTAGTTGCCCCCCCTGCCATAGGCACAGACACCTTCCAGTAGATCAGGTAGCTTGAACCCCATCCAACTTGGCCTTGGAGACTCCCAGGGATGGAGCATTCACAGCTCCTCTGGGCAACCTGTGACAGTGCCTCACTATCTTCCAAGTAAAGTCTGTAATCCTAACATCTTATACAAACCTCTTTGAGTTGAAAACCATTCCTCCTTATCCTATCATCATTTGTCAGTATAAAACATTCCTCTCCCTTTTTCCTATCAGCCCCTACATACCGGAAGACTGCAGTGATATCTTCCAGTGCCTTTTTTTCCCCAGGCTGAAAAACCCCACCTCTCTCAGCCTGTCTTCATGAGGGAGGTGCTCGATTCCTCTGATCATCTTTGTGGCCCCTCTCTGGACCTGCTCTAACAGATCCAAGCCTTTCTTGTCCTGAGGACCCCAGACCTGGATGCAGTACTCCATAGGGAGTCCCACAAGGGCAGTACAGAGGGGGAAAATCACCTCATTTTTTTTGATGCAGCCCAGGATACAGTTGGGCCCTTGGGGTTGCAAACACACAATGTTGGCTCATGTCCAGTTTTTCACCCAGCAGAACTCCCAAGTCCTTCTCTGCAGGGCTGCTCTCAGTGAGTTCTTATCCCAGTTTGTACTCATGGGATTGCTCCGACCCAGATGCAGCACATTGCACTTGGACTAGTAAAGTAATCTCATATTGCTTATTCCATCTCATCACTCTTATATTCATCTTTGTGGAATATCTGATATTCAGTGCTTTAAACTGGGAACTGTATTTATATGTTTATGGCTCAACATCTGTGCGCCTTCTCGAGAAAACCAAGCAAACCAAACCCAGTCTTTGTCTAAGTCAATTAGATCTGCTTATTTGCTTTACCTATCGCTCTCTTTCCAGGGTTTAGTTACTCATTTGAAGGTAAATAATGCTTTTGACTTCAGTAAAGAAAGGCTTGACGAGTGAAACCTCCACTTCTATTAGCCCAGGTATTGTGGGCCACTGCTAAGTGGTCAGAGTGTGCCCAGGAAAGCTGATTGTAAATACAACTTTCTTGTCCAATCACAGAGCCACCAAAAAAAAAAACCAAAAAAAAAAAAAAAAAAAAAAAAAAAAAAAAAAACCAACCAAATCGCCCCCCCCCCCCAAAAAAAAAAAAAACAAACAAAAAGGATTAGCAAAAATCTGATATACCAGAAAGGCTAATAAATTAGACAACGCACTGCTGACATGTTTTCAATATCATACGATGCCATTTTTGCGACCAGATACAGTAGCGACGTAATTGGGCTGAATTGTTCAACATAGATGGAAATGAAAGGACAACGAGAAATGTACATTCCTGACTGAACTGGTGTGATTAGAAGGAGAATTAGGAAGAAACAGACCTGCCAGTGAAGGGAAGCATTTATAATCATTCTTTTGCTTTCTGCCTGGGAAATATTCTCATTTTTTTGAATAGAGATTCTAGACACTTTGACCTTTTATGTCTGTGTAACAGCTCTGCTAAACACATAATGACAAAAAACCTATTTTAATAATAATTAAGCAAATTCTACTTTTTTTCTGCAAGCTATCTTTAATTCAAATTTAGTTTATTGAGCAAACCAAGTATTTAAATTGACATAGCGAACACCTTTTGAGAAATGAGTGAAAGCAACTTCACGCTTATGATGCCTCCAATTACATTTCACACATCTATGAGTCAGTTTCTGCTTTATAACTATTTAAGAAAGACATGACCCCAGGACTTCATTATCACATTAGCAAAATCAAATATATTAGCTCAAATCATAGAATAATAAAATAATTGAGTTTGGAAGGAACTTCCATACATCATCTAGACCAACCTGTTATTCATATCCTAACCCACTAGCAATTCTAAGAATCTGTATTATTTCTTCCAGAGTGACTGCTTTTAGACCTTATTAGAATTTTCATGACAATAGGAACACAATGAACACAGGATGTTCCCCCTGAACATCAGAAAACACTTTTTCACTGTGAGTGTGGCCAGGCACTGGCACAGGTTTCCCAGAGAAGCTGTGGAATCTTCATCCTTGAAGATACTCAAAAGCCATCTGGATACAGTCCTGGGCAAGTGTTTTTAGGTGGTCCTGCCTGAGCAGTGGGGAAGGGGACCAGAGGAATCCCAGAATTCCCTTCCAACCTCAGTTGTCCTGTGACTCTGCAGTTCTGCGCTTCTGGATGCTGAAAGACTAGAAAGCAGCTTTGCAGAAAAAGGACTGGAGATTAGGGAATGTTTCTGCTCGAAGCACAATGACAACTCCCATACGACAACTCCATAGTGTTGTTTCAAAGTAAATTTTTCTGTGTTGCTATCATATTGTCATTAAATCTTCAAAGAACAGGCTGAAATATTTCCATTACTTTCGTACTGTTTTATTGAGGAATGACAGTAGTCACTACTGAAAAATAATTATTTTTTAAGTACCTGATATGAGATGTCAAACAGAGAATTATAGAATTGCAACATGTAAAACAGACTAGAGCCAGGCATCCTACTGGTTTTGGAACAGACCTTGGCATGCTTTTGACCTATGCCATCTAGCACACTCCCAAATTATCCTTGGACATATCAGAGAAAGTATCATAAGTAGGGGATGATTCCCAATAATAATAATACCTTTTTTTTTTTTTTCTTTTTCTCTTCTACCTGGTTTACCTCATTCATTCAGAGTGTGCAGTCTGAAAAGTTCCATGAAGTGGCCAAACAGATTCAGCCTCTCTGCTGATTGAGTCGGCGGCTATTCATAATCATTTCCTTTCCTCATTCACCCTTCTTTGCCTTCAGATACTCTCAGACACTGGGTTTAATTCAGGTGCTTTCTATTTTATGCCTTGGAATGCATTATTCATAGCAGTGCCTAGGTGACACTTAGATGAGAATTAGTCATCTCTTATGCATGGCTTTGCCAGTAATTTAAGTTGTTTGACTCTCAGGTTGACTTAAGAAAGTATCTAATTATCACAGGAAAATTTCTTTGGAAACATAGGAATGGATTTTTTAGTCCATTAAAACTGTACTGTGATTTCTTTATAGATATTTTTTCCAATAGATAATTGCAATCTATATTTAAATAATGCAAATCTTTATAGTTTGCTAGAACTGCTGGAAATGACTGAATACACCCCAGGAATCCTCAAAGAAGTTATTTATGGTTTACTAAGGCTCATATTTTCAGACTGTCTTCAAGGTCAGTGAAGAGGTAGACTTCCAAGGACAAGTCGGAGTTGGAGGCTTCCTTGGGTGATCTGATCACCCGCTGCGTTAGAAGTCTGTTTTGTCTGATCTTCCTTTGATAATAAGCTCAGGCACTTAAGGGGGTGACTCAGACTTTTATCCCGCACATTAGTTTAAATAGACTCTCTTGCACTTTACCGGGTCAGGGTAAGTGGCTATCTTGCTTCTGAGCTATCCTATACCATGTGTGGATACATGATCGCATATGTTGTACATGAAAAATCACTGGGCAAGTTACTAACATATGGAATTCAGAGCCTTACTATGGAAGATGATCTAAGCCCATACAGTCCTATCATGTTAGAAATGGGTACCAGTACAAAGGCAAGGGGTATGACTGTCTGAAAATGGGATCTCATTGGAAATACACTAGAAAAGTACTTAACAAGTTTGAGGTCATGATCCAAAAAGATGGAGCCCTGAAAGCATAACATATTCAGCACCAAAATAAGAATTACTGGACTAGAACAGTCCAAACAAGCCCTTAAGAGAATATTCTTTCCCCAAAAGGAGAAATAGAATAAAGGTGGGGGGAAAGTTCCCTGCTATTTATTTGCAACACTGGACATCAGACTTTGGACTGAAGACAGCAAGAGGAAAGCCAAATTCTGGTCTCGATCTTCTGTGTCTTGGCATGTGTACTGAAAGGAACAAGGGCGTCAATAAGCAGGGTAGGAAAGCATGATATGGGAATCAATGAACATAGAGCAACTATGTCCAAATAAGAAGGCTGATTTGGTAGTCTCCATGGGAGATACAAAGCTTCACCGATGGGGTGAGGAGTGGGACAAGCCTTGAAGTGGTCAATCAATAAAGCGATAAATCACAGCCTCTTTCTAGGTGGATAAAAATGACTGATGCCAAGCTTGCTTCCAAGGGTGAGATGTGGAAAACAGAAATACAAGCAAGAGAAGAACAATTGCTATCCAAAAGGCTCAGAGGTGTCACCAGCTGCAAACTGGGACTCAGCCACTCCTAGAACTGAATGGATATGAGTGGTTTTATTTATTTATATTATGTATAAACCTGCTTCATCTAAATATATTGGGGAGCAAACACATTCCAATTAATGCCCATGTCTGGAATGCAGTCCTTCTACCTCTCTTCTTGTCAGTAGCTGGAAATCACCCCACTCCCTTCCAAGAGGATAAAGGGTCCCTGCTCTGATCTGTCCTGGTTATATACAAATAGAGCACTTGGGGCCCAGTGGAAAGAGAACAATGAAACAGAAGAAAAAAAAAGAAAAAAAAAGAAGAAAAAAAAAAAAAAAAAAAAAAAAAATCTATCTATCTCTGTAGAAGCTGTCCTAGTTATAGTGGNCCTACAAGTCATGTGCCACCAGTGGTGTTCAGGGTACTACACATGTCTTGCCAAACACTCGCTGTCTCAGCAGCTTTGCACAAAGACCAGAGTTGGCAAAATAGTAAGTTATATAATAGTAATGACCTCTAAGGAGTTCATCCTCAATAGTATAGAAAACGTTAGAAACAGCTATTCAGATCAATTCTTTCATATTAAATTATACTTAAGAATAAACAAAGTATATCACAATACCTGACTGAGAGTGAGAGACGAAATATTCATTCTTAGGGCTGATTGAGATTTCAATAAAGATCCTGAAAAAATACACTTTTTTTTTTTTTTAAGAAGTATTATTTTTCATTCAGATCTATCTATCCCTTTTTTTTCCTGCTCAGCTGCTTGGAAATAAGTCATGCTTTTACTGAAAACTGAAAACAAGATTTATCTCACTGGAGTATAATAAATCTTGGTTAAAATACAGATTTATTTTTTTAATGATATGATTCTATGTTTGAAAAATGCTAAGGTTGTGACAAAAAATCAACAAAAGCCAGGAAATTCAAAGTTAATTTTGAATTGTGTCCATAAAGCACCTCATTAAGCCCAGTCATTTTATCCCATGTGGAATCATACAGTTGCCAGAGACATTTGTAATTGTCCATAATAAAAGGGCATATTAAGGACAGAATTAGTGGATATCCCCAATCCAGCAATAAAATAATCCTAGTATTCATATGCTCTGTAATCCATGAAAGGTGGCTCCATCTGGATTTAAGCAATTAAATGTTCTGCTTAGGGTAATCTGGAAAAAAAAAAAAAGAAAAAGAAAAAGCCCCAATGAAAGAAGCAGAGCCTTGATTTAAGTATCAAGACAAGGCACCTGGGGGGAGAGCTCCACCATCTTCATCCAATCACAATTTTGGAAAATGACTTGTTGATTTATCATCACAATATTTGCTGAATTAGTTTCTTAATTATTATAAAAAATTATCTCTTATAGAAAGATCTCAGTCATCATGTATTTCACTGATGAATAATCAAGTAAGGACTGAAGCCCACCAAGTTTTCCTGCAGGATCACCATCGGGCTGACAAGAATTCAGATGCTTCCAGAGTTTGTAGCTTTAAAGTAAACCCACTGTATGCACTCCCAAGCCATTGCACTAGACTTTTAAGAGATCTTTGAAAAGAAAATTTCAAAAATCCACAGGACAAGTCTTTTGCTTATTGGGATTTTTCTGGAAAGTGAGATCTTATTTTTTCTGAGGGAAAGAAAATAGGAAAATTTGAAACATGAATGTTCTACAATTTCCTACCGTACATCATGTCTCAAATACATATAATTTGAGGTTTTAATTTCTCTTTTGTGGTTTCCTTGTAAGAGTTAGATTGTGGGAGGAGAAAAACCCAAGTTTTACTTTGTGTTTGAAACACGTAAAAATTATGTAGGGAGTCTAAGCCTCAAAAAGAGTGCAGTGGTCTGCAGTGATCTCAGTACCAAGCAGATAGCTGATGCTGCTGCTGAGTCCTGCTGATGGGCAGAGTATTGAGCGTTGGCTGATGCCAGGCAGGAAGGACGGACGGTGGGGTCATGGACCAGAGCCATAGCTGCAACATGGAAGCCAAGAGGAACTGTTCTTCTTTATGGAAATGCAGGGACTTACTGGTCTGAGCCTGAGCAGGAAGGGTAGAAACAAGCCTCCATATGCTGAGCTGGAGCCAGAGCCCCTTCTGGCAGTTCATTCCTGGAGGGCAAGGCTGCTGGGACACCATCTTAGCTGCCAGAGGGAAGAGAAGCCATTGGATGCATGCACTGGCCTGGCAGAAATCCCAGGAGAGAAGACAGAATCAAAGGAGTATGGTATTGGCATGAAGGAAATAACTGAATGGCTTCAGGAGGACATGGACAGGAGCTCTGTGGGAGGAGGAACTCTCTACTCCACCCATACGGTGCAGGATGGAACAGGTAAGACATAATTTATATATATTTTATATATACTGAAGGCTTGAGAGTATCTCTTTATAAAACAAAAAACAGCCAGGCAGAAACAACTTAGTGTTGTCACTGCAGGAGATAATGTTCATACCATGCTTGGAGAATGTGGGTGACTGAATGCTGGCAGAGACCAAGGAACTTTGAGCATAGTGGATTAGAGAGCTTTGAACTGGATGCCTGTTGAAAAAAATAAAAAGAAAAAAAGAAAAAAAGAAAAAGAAACAGCCATAGGAAAGTATTTTTATTGCAAGATCTCTGAAAACCTCAGCTACTACCAATCTCTTCCTAGAAACCTGAGAGCATTGTAGCATTTCACCTTCCACTGGAATTGTCTCTGTTTGGATCCTGCCTGCTTGAGTGTGGGTTTAGAGATGTTTATAAGGCTCTCTGTGGGGATTCAAACAATATGCTGAACAACTGCACTCTGATTATTAAGATCCATTAAGCTGTCTCAAATCAGGAGCCCCAAAATTGAAATATCAAAAATCATCAGTCACTTTGAAAATTTAGGTCATTTTTTTCCCTGTCATTTCTCTTTCTCAGCTAGAGTTCTCTTTGATCTATGGCCCTTTTACATTTTTCCCCAGCTAAGTGAGATTAAACTGCAAGAGAAGAGCCAGATCTGATTTAACTGTCACTCAGAATCAGCAGCTTCAGGGCTACAAAGTGTGCAAAGCTTCTTTGAATTGACTGTTGCAAAGGCATTTTTAGGTGAAAAGACCTATGTTTGTTACCTTAATGTTTTCTCAAAGAATACTGTGAATGCGTGAGCTGTATTTTGGATCTAGGGTATCTATAAACCAGCTTAACCAGCAGAGAAACATCCCAGGTATTTTAATGTTGTTATTGGCTTAATTTTGATTTCAAGAAACTTGTTTTACCTTGTTTGGGATTTATTCCACTAAAAAAAGATCAGAAATGCAGCCTCTTGGTACCTGTAAATAGCATGCCATGCTCAGATTCAAAATTGTTCTGCTTACTTTTGGAGTCTGTTGGCACAACCTTATAAATTGATTAGTAGTAACAGGCAAATTAACACATGCTTGGTGTTGAGTTACTTCTCCAATTCAAAGCTCATTTGCCACTGGTCTTAACATATATTTAGACATGCTATGCCCCCATATTAAATCTCTTTTGATTTCCAGGCATAACACAGGGTTTAGGCTGAGTTTAGGCATTTAATAAAGCAAACGTGTTCACCCATTAAGGCGCTGCAGAGCTCTGAGAGCCGCTAGGGCTTCCCTCCTTAGGCTTAACATTTCCTATTTATTCCTCAAAACTGCCCTAGATGCAGTTATTTGGTGCTTTGGTCTCGCTCAGGCTTCACTGAGGTCTGGAAGCTGAGCCCCCGAGATCCCCAGAGTGACATTCATACCATGGCTGCAGAGCAAGCCAGGACCAAACTCCAGTGTTTGTACAAGGTACGTCCACAAACCCAAGTGCTCCCTTTCCCACCCCACAATGGGATGTTGGTGTCTAAACTGCCTCTTGGGCACTGTTTCTGATGAATGCCATTCTTCTGGAAAGGGCAAAAGCTGTGCCAAGGAACACATTAATAACTAAATAACCCACTTGACTAGAAGCAAGTGTCTCTGTTATTAATTGGTGTAGATACAGCCTTGGGCACTACTGCAAGGGAGCAGAAAGGTGTTTAAGTGCTAAGTTTGTCAATGCACACTTTTTTTTAAGGAAATTGTTTAACACTTTGTTTCCTAAGAATAAAACAAAGAGTGCACGTTCAAACCTGGTGGGCAATACGGGTCACTTAAATTCACTTGTAACCATCTAGTGTCCTGCTTTTCTGGTGTGCTAACCCCACAGCTTTCTCTGAAGAATTTTTTCATACAGGCACCCATAGTCATTATTGGATAGCTTGAGTTCTTTTACTCATTCACATTATGGTTAGCATGTTTGAAAATAATTTAGTTTTTATCTCAGAGACTAAACACTTGTGGTTTAACCTCAGCCAGCAGCCAAGCCCCACGCAGCAGCTCAGTGATTTCCCCACCAGAAGGATCGGGGAGATAATCAGAAGGGTGGGGAAAAGGCTGAGATCCCATGGGCTGGGATAAAGGCAGTTTAACAGGGAGAGCAAAAGCTGCACACAAGCAAAGCAAAACAAGGAATTAATTCAGTGCTTCCCATGGGCAGGCAGGTGTTCAGCCCCCTCCAGAAGACCAGGGCTCAATCACACCTAACAGTTACTTGGGAAGACAAACACCATCACTCCAAAAATCCCCTCCCTCCTCATTCTTCCCCCCATTTTATATTCTGAGCATGATGACATACGGTCTGGAATATCCCTTTGGTCAGTTTGGATCACCTGCCCTGGCTGAGTCTCCTCAGCTTCCCACACACCCCCAACTTCCTTGCCAGTGCAGAAGTACACAAAGCAGAAAAGGCCTTGGCTCTGTGTAAGCCCTGCTCAACAAAGACAAAAACATCTCTATATTATCATCACTGTATTCAGCACAAATCCAAACTATTGCCCCATACCAGCCACTGTGAAGAAAATTAATTCTAACCCAGCCAAAACCAGCACAACAGTGAACAAAACCCTAACTTCAGGCACATGGAAGATCTTGACAATAACACTATTACTTCATCCCACTGAAGTAGCAAAATGACAAATAATCATTTTTTTCATGTCAGTGCCAAAATGTTGGATCTTTTGTAAGAAGTA
Source organism: Grallaria varia (assembly GCA_013396735.1). Lineage (NCBI taxonomy): Eukaryota > Metazoa > Chordata > Aves > Passeriformes > Formicariidae > Grallaria > Grallaria varia. The sequence continues at coordinate 68,210 of VWZG01001693.1, forward strand.
CTGAGCTAATTATAGCTATGTTTAATTTGTATTAGCTTAATCTGAGATTTAAATTTCATTGTACTTTAAAGAATGTTTCATTGTGCTTAAACAACAGTTGGATAACTAAGAGCATAATCTCATTGAATAGAAAGGTACTAGAAAAAGCTTTGCAAGCAGGAATCATTGGAAGATTTCAAAGTATATAAAAATGTCTTTGTCGTTTTAATATGTTCTCAAATCTTGTCATTGCTGTACTATATCTATGACTACAAAAGCATGTCTAGAGAAGGGGAAGATGTTGCTCACTCAAAATACCAGCAAATTCTAAATTTTGCAGGCAGTATGATTCCTCCCTTACCTGAACTGTTGTTAGATTTCTGTGCTCTGAAACTGTATTCCACCTCAAAAGTAGTTGCATTTTGATGATAGATGAACAAGACCTTACACAGTTCAGTGTGTTAAAGTGTTCCAAGACCCTCTGGGAGAAGGTATTTTACATATATGTACCAGAGGTATTATTTCAAGGGAGCAACTCTGCCAAATGTTAAACCGAGAATGAAGCCTTACAGCTGAGTTGTTAACCTCTGGAAATAGGAGTTTAGACTGCAAATGCTGATCTAACCTTACCTCTGGGGGAGCAGATGGTAATAATGAAAATTTATGCAGCTTTCACCTCCTCTCCAAAGACAAAACAAACATTTTAAGCTTTATTTTATAAATTTTTTCTCCAGTTAATTTAGACAATCTTGTTGGCACAATAATTCCTGTGCTTAGTAAGCAGTATTTCAACCTTCAGAATCCCAATCAGCAGGAAAGTTGCAAGGGTGGATTGCTTTCATCCTTAGTTTGTAAGTAGAAGTGAATTCTGCTCTGTGCCTTTTCAGTGCCTCCATCAGAGAATAAAACAAACACACAAGGTAAATGTGCCAGACACCCAGTGGGTTCCAATGTATGAAATCACAGGAACAAGCAAGCTGAGGGGGAAAATGGACGTGAAAGATGACAGGGAAAGTATTATCACAGATGTACCATCTTTAGCTGTTATGTTTAAAAGAGAAGAAAAAAGATAGAAAATACTCTGCAGTTATGTAGAAGGCCATAATAGAGAGAAAGGGAAAACATGTTCTCCTTAAGGCAGTCAGGGACTAAGGAACAGCCTGTTCTGCTTCCCTCGAAACAAATCTTTACAAACTCTTAGAAATAAATGTTGCAAAGAAGCCTTAAATGGCAGGATTGTACTTTTTCATAGAAAATGGTTTGCATTGCATGTAATAAATTCTTTATTTCTTCTTCCTGAGTACAATAGGATCTTACTTGCATGCCTTACCTATCAATTACTGAAATACAAGCATATATGCAAGGAAAAAGATTATTCAAATCATAGGATTTATCATGCTACTACTCTCCCCTCTGAGCTCTCTCTGCAACTAGATGTTGGGTAAGTGAGAAGATGAAACGTTCATTTTTATGTTTTCAGATCAGTAGAAAGCAAAAAGGAAACAAAGTAATGCAAGATAACCATTATTGCTCAGTTGCCCATTTACCAGTGTTTATTTGTCATATACAATTATAGAATGGTTGGGGCTGAAAGGACCCTAAAAATCATATAATTCCAACCCCCCTGACATGGGCAGGGACATCTTTCACTAGACCAGGTTGCTCAAAGCCTCATCCAGCCTGGCCTTGAACACTTCCAGGGATGGGGCATCCACTTCGCTGAGCAAACTCTTCCAGTGCATCACCATCCTCATAGTAAAGAATTTCTTCCTGGTACTACTCCCTTTTAGTTTGAATTCATTCCCCCTTTTCCTGTCACTACATGTCCTTGTAAAAATTTCCTCTCTGGCTTTCTTGTAGGCCACTTTATGTACTAGAAGGCTGCTGTATGATTTCCTCATAGCCTTCTCTTCTCCAGGCTGAGAAGGCAAATTCCCTGGTTAAGGAACGCATGCCCTTTCTCCCACTGTATGGCAACAACTGGGCAACAGAAGACGAGTTTAGCCTCAGAGGTTGATTGGCAATTTCCATCACCAGTCTTCAGGTATGGAGGCCTCTAGGATGCCCGTACTCATGTGTGGAAGTTGTGGAAGCAAATTGTGGTCTGCAAACTTCTAGTGCTTAGCACTTCTAACTAAGTGCATAAGACCAGGCATAGCTGGTCCCTGGAAGGATGTTCCTTCTGCAGTGCTTTCACTCCTTATTCAGAACTGAGGATGCATGCTGGGCGGGTGGGGAGAAGCTTTGATGCCTCACAGTGATCCATTGACCACAAAAATTTGGGATCCACTAATCTGAAAGGATCTGTTAACTTCGAACCATTCTCTCCTGGAGCCTGTAAACCAGAAATGGGGATTCTTGCTTTAGTGTCCTGTCCTGCTCCCAATGTGTCCAAATAGGTTTCCTGTGTTTTCCTGTCCAGTATGTAACCATGCTATTGGAATGCAAATGAAAATCAGGATATCAGAAGTCAAAAATTATGAGTAATGATGTGTAGAGACATATAGTTCCAGTGGGAAAATGATCTATAGAGATCGTAAAGACTGGAATCTACAGTCAGAGGCACCATGAAGGTGTACTCATGAAAGCTGGAAACATTTAAAAAGCCTTATGGCATTAAAATAAAAGTTTATCCAAAAATACATCCATTTTAAACAAAACACACTGAGAAAGACATATGAAGAGTCTCAATAATTCTGTAAATATTCATATATGGAGAACATGTATTTTTTTCCTCTCTGAAATGATAGCATTTTTTTTTAAAATTGCTTTGTTTTACTGTTCTAAAAATATGTTTGAAATTGCAGTGTAACTTCTGTTTGAGCTGCAAGATTTAGAGAGACATATCACAGATGGCCCAGAAATATTTTGTTACTCTTCTAAGCCAGAACAAAAGGAAATTTCAAAATTTCAAATTTTCTTTTGAAGTGGATATCACAAATCTACACAGTTGAATTCACAGTTCAGAATATTTTTTCTTCATGTATGCTTACTATACCTTTCCTGTTTGTAGAACAAATGCAAAGAACATTCTGGCAGTTATTCATGATTTTTTGGATCATTTTGCAACATATGAGGCTATTTCATTAGGTGATGCATAATTCATAAAAATTTTTGATAGGGTAGCTTATCAGATATGAAAATAAAACAATCAGAAGATCATCCATGTTAGGGTAATGACCTCTTGATATTTCCTCTTGATTACTGTGCTTTATTATGATATTTCTAAATTAGTGTGAGTGTGTGGGTGTGTTTGTTGAAATATAATTAGCCACTGCATCAGAAACAGTTGCATTATTTCATGTTATTGTCAAGTTTTTGTATCTATATCTATATGTGCTTTATTTCTTGATGCAGAAGGCTAAATTTCCTCCAAATCATGCAGGCATAAATCAAGGGCCTGTGCATATGCAAGTGAATAAAAATGCGTAGAATTATAAATATTTTTAACAGATATATTAGGGCATGTTCCTGTAGGTGTGCAATGAACTTTACTGGTCACACAGATTGACTGCCACCAATGGATATCTTAATAAGTACTATTTCCTAATATTAAACAATAGAGATAAGCACGCAAGTCAACAAATTTTTGGTGATTCTGAGATAAGAAACTTTCGATGAATTATGTTGCTTAGGTAGTTATCAATAATCTAGACAATAACCCTAGACAGTCAGAGGTAACAGGTTCCTAAACATATTGGCACCTCAGAAACCTTCCAAATCTGCTGTTGTATGCATTTTCTTATCTGCACCCCTGTTACTTACTTGCACTGCATTTTCTCTCAGCCTCCAAGACTCTACAAATTGCAGGAATACAGGTCATGCTCTGGTCCCAGAAAACAAGTGTGGCACCAATCTAACCAACACAGTCCTTTGAAGTGTGAGTTATAGTGCAGTATCACTACATTTCACACAGCTTTTGCCATCTTATTGTTCCCACAACTGACAGTACACTCAACACCAAATAGTAAAGTAAGGTTACCTTTCCACTGATCAGGAGGTATATTGGATTAGATTGCTGTTACTAAACTGTTTCACAAACTAGTTTGACCTGCAGGAGGAATGGATGTTCTTATCATTCCAGAACAAAAATTCTCATGACCTCTCAAATCTCAAATAAAAAGTTTGAATAATGTTTAGATTTTTGTAAATACTTTATTCTTTTATTATATTACATCAATGAAAACTGTTTTTCAAATTGTCAATAATTGTATTTAAATGGAGGTACTAGTGTAAGGCTTAGTCAGCTTAAACAAATTGTTCCTTTATAACCGCTAACCTCAGACGCAGGCTACCAGGGTAAAATTGCATTGTCATGTGACAATTCTTTAAAACACTGATAATCTCCGATAATTTTTCTTGAATTTGAAGTAATGATTTAATAAATTTGTGTCCTTCTAGAATAAAACATTTATGGATCATCTCCAGATTACAGAAAACAACTGATTTACTCTCATATTTCTTTGTTTCAAGTAACCAGTAAACAACTATTCTGCTTTCTATTCTTTTCATTCTTTTCTCCTGCCAAGTAAATCCCAATTTTAAAAAGGCAGTGGGGGTTTTTTTCCCTCAGTTGGTTGGTTTTGAGCAGATCAAAACTACAAAGATTCATGAGCACTGAGAATTTGGGGGTTTTTTAGCAAAGAATTGCATACACCAGAACAATTCATAATGTGAAAACTTGATCACACTGAAATGGCAGCAAAATAGGTTTTAGCTTTCAGGAGAAGGAATTCTGTGTAACTCCTAGAAAAAACTATGATTTTTAGTATCCTCATTCTTATTAAATCGAACCTTTCTTCTGTATTGCCTTCCATTATATACATTAGCTCTGGATTTCCTTTTCCTTGAGAGAGAGTTGAGTCAGGGAGACAATCACTGTCTATTAAAACACCTTTTAATAGTTAAGCTGTATCTGCTAATAGAATCAAGCTGTTACTCTTAATAGCAAGGACCTGTCCATGCAGTGCCTTCACTCACTCCTCATGCAGCTCACACTTGCACATTTGGGGGCCCTCAATTGCCCCAGTAGCAGTCAAGATGTGAATTCCAGATGCAGAAGCAGCAGATTATCCAGATGTGTCAGTAACCTCTGGGTCAGTTTTCAGAAAGGCCCCAAGAGTCCCTTGTCCCACATATAGCCCTCTAGTCTTTCTTTGCAAACAGCAGCCACCTCCCCTCCACACAAAGTCTAAACTGTGCCAGTCCTTGCTGGTGGCCTTCTCCACCCTTGGCATCCCAAGTTTTTCCCTTCTTGTGGATCCAGCGGGACTGCTGGCCTCTGGAACTCATCAGTTCTTGGGAGACTGTCATACACTCTTCAGTTTGTGACCTTTCCAGTTTCTTGCCTCCTTTTTTCCAGAAATTATATATCTATCCCCATGACATAAGTAACTACAACAGGCACAGCTTCAGCACCCTGTGCTCCGAGGCCACTGCGGAGTCTTCTCTGTGCACAAAATGCTGATACTTATTTATATCAGGTGTGAACATGGCAGTAAATTAGTAGAGATTATTAAGCAGATCTAATTTTTTAAGGAGTTAAAGCAGCAAATCACCATCTTGTTAGTATGCCAAGCATGTCAGATCCACAGCATTTGAAATGCACTAGAAAGTGTAAAATCCTTCTTAGAAGTTGTTGCAGGANAAAAAACGAACCCTTTTTTTTTAAGGACCCCAAAAAAAAAAAAAAAAAAAAAAAAAAAAAAAAAAAAACCCACACTCAACAGAAAAGATTCTAAAGTAAATTTAATTTATACATTTATTTCCATTTTACCGATCTAGGTTATTGTTATCTAGGAACATAACTTAAATAATGGTAACAATAAAACCAAATTATCCAAGGTGATACATTTTCATATTTGCCAATACAGTCATTGCCCTGAACAATTCCTCCATCATGGAAAGTCAGCTCTCCTGCCAATATGTCTATATTAACCTCTCTGCTAAGGCAGAAGACCAGAAATAGATTTTCCATACATAATCCAGTTATGAACCCACTTTATTGGAATAAAATACTTTAAATCCCAGTGGTTAGGAATATTCAGAACTTTAAAGTATTCACTCTTCTGATATTGATCTTCAGGTCTGTAAGGTTTTGACTAAAAAATCTGTACTCAGGGAAAGTGAGAAAAACACCTTCTAAACGGAGAGAAGATATTATATGTTTGAAGAATGCTTTTATTTTGGTTGCTCTTATTATGTGTCTTAATTGGCACTGGAGGAAAACATTTAGTTGATGTTATGACAGTTCATTGCAGCTACCCAGAAGCTGGAATATCAGGTGTGAACATGGCAGTAAATTAGTAGAGATTANCTATATATATGATACACACATAGGGAACAGAGATGTTGCTAATGTGATATTAGATATTTTATAGCTTTGATTCTGGTATTTAATAATATCAACAAATAGTTTTAGGTGATTTCACCTTAAAAAAAAAAAAAAAAGAAACGNATCTGCTAATAGAATCAAGCTGTTACTCTTAATAGCAAGGACCTGTCCATGCAGTACCTTCACTCACTCCTCATGCAGCTCACACTTGCACATTTGGGGGCCCTCAATTGCCCCAGTAGCAGTCAAGATGTGAATTCCAGATGCAGAAGCAGCAGATTATCCAGATGTGTCAGTAACCTCTGGGTCAGTTTTCAGAAAGGCCCCAAGAGTCCCTTGTCCCACATATAGCCCTCTAGTCTTTCTTTGCAAACAGCAGCCACCTCCCCTCCACACAAAGTCTAAACTGTGCCAGTCCTTGCTGGTGGCCTTCTCCACCCTTGGCATCCCAAGTTTTTCCCTTCTTGTGGATCCAGCGGGACTGCTGGCCTCTGGAACTCATCAGTTCTTGGGAGACTGTCATACACTCTTCAGTTTGTGACCTTTCCAGTTTCTTGCCTCCTTTTTTCCAGAAATTATATATCTATCCCCATGACATAAGTAACTACAACAGGCACAGCTTCAGCACCCTGTGCTCCGAGGCCACTGCGGAGTCTTCTCTGTGCACAAAATGCTGATACTTATTTATATCAGGTGTGAACATGGCAGTAAATTAGTAGAGATTATTAAGCAGATCTAATTTTTTAAGGAGTTAAAGCAGCAAATCACCATCTTGTTAGTATGCCAAGCATGTCAGATCCACAGCATTTGAAATGCACTAGAAAGTGTAAAATCCTTCTTAGAAGTTGTTGCAGGATCTGTGATCACGAAGATTTCTCCCCTTCTCTTTGCTACTAGTTCTTGACTGTTTCCAAGAGTAGAATTCATTAAGAAAACTCAGAAATGCCAGGAACTACATTTTAAAAGGCGGTAACATCTTTACTAACTCTGTTCCCGTTGCAAAGTATTTCTTTGCTTTGAAAGAGGACTGTGTTCCTGTTGGCTGCACACAGAGAAAGGCAGTGAAAAAAAGTCTGCTTGCAGAAACATCCTCAGGAAAGATACACGTTGTATAGATCCCTAAAAAAGCTTCCAATTATTCAAAGATTTAGTCAAGCATTGCCCACAGTGGTCATTTGTGTCTGGGGTATCCTCATAGACTATGCATGTCTAAGCTACTTTACTTTGTCCCTTAGTGGCTGCTAAGCTCTCAAGAGCTCAAGAAGATCCTCAAAAAAGAAAGTTGAGTGTTCCTACTACTGTAAAGAAAGGAATGAAAATAAATTGCTTTTTCTCTCCCACTTCATACGAGCTAAGGTTTCCACCCTGATGTGTTCTGCAATCATGCTGTTAGAGTTGTTTGACTCTAGGCAGTCTAATCCAGTTGCTGGAGACCTGCAGCATGGCATCAAAGTGATCAGTGGTAAAATGGGCAATAAATTGTAAATATCAACGTTTCATGCAGGTTTTACACTTTGATAAGAGCTGAGATAGTGCACTGAAATAAAATTTTTCTCCTTCTGCACTTTAGCATTTTCAGTTTGGAAAAGACTAATACATTTTAGGTCATATAGCTTGCTCACTAAAGTGAAATATTTACTAATTTAGAAGGTGTTATCAAAAATAGCAAGAAATAGGAAATGAAAGAGAGAGCAAAACAGTGATACCGTTCCTGGCACAATAATCTCTGGGGCTTTGACCCAGCAAAAAATCCTCTTTGCTAAACCTTGAATGTGCTGGCTAGAGTTTCAAATAAGATATCAGGAAAGGCAGACAGATTTCCGCGGTGGAGGAGATTGTATTAAAATATCACCTCTAGCAAAATGATTACTTTATTTGAAATGATTCTTCCTTAAAAACCATAGCAATTTTGTTTGCTAACTAGAGAGGAAGACAGTGCATCAAACATTAATCTTTTGCCAAAATTTTCATCTGACAGACTGGAATCAGACTGCAGATACGACATGGTTCAGGGTTCTGCTTTCATTTTCCTTTGGTGTAAGATTCACCTATTAATCATCTTGCATGCAAATAAAAGTGTTTAATCATATTTGAAAAAAAGAATGTTGTACTGTTATAAGCACTCAGCTGTGAAAACACTCAGCTAGTTTATGAAAGGTATTTTGAGATGAAACACGTCACAAACAACATAAACAACAAGAAAAAGGCAATATTTAGAAAAAATTAATGATCACTTGCACTGAAGACATTTTGTCACAGAAATGCTCACTCCTCGGTGCTGCTCTCATATACACTATAGAAATAAAATATGCAGATTATTACAACAAAATTTTGCAATTTTTAAACAGTCATCTTGATTTTTAACATTTTTCTGATTATAATTGACATGAGCATTATTTTCCTTTTTTTTTCTGCTTAGTTGTTAACAGATGTTACAGTGTTGCAATCAGAAAAAAAATAAATTAAAAGCTTGCTGAATGGCTAATGTTTAATATACGTGCAATCTTTATTTGTGGAAAATTCTGTTGAGGTGAATGTACTAATCTAGAAGGCAAACTTAATGCAGATTCTGAATAGGAACAATAATAAAGATAACGGTTAGTGTTACAAGTACTGATGGTAAGAATTTTTGCGTGATGTATCACTTTGGTTGTAGTAATCTTGGATGCAAATATCTCTTGGGCATGTATAAGGAGTATCCTGGTTACACACCTTAGAGTCATTTGAACATGACTAAGAATATTAGATCCAAATCATTTTTATTTTTTTCAAAAGAAATTTTCTTGTATCTGAACTGTGTTAATAGACATTCCAACTTACTACTTTAGCTCATAGAAAATAAAATCCTTAGACCTGTACTGACTCTACCATGGAAGTACCGATGTACTTTTTCATTTGAAAACATCATGAACAAGTATTTTACATAATTAGAGAGCTTTTCTAAATTCACATTGTTTCACTCTCCAAACTAAAGTCTATTTTCTACCTTAGCTCTTTTTTTTCCTCAAAGAATTTGAATATACTGAAACTCTTGAATCTGAAGCACTTGGTTTTTGTCTTAATTTAGAAACTGTTGGATCATCTGCCTAAAAATGAGCCTTTTTGATGGTAATGTTTTGATCACAAGCACTTAAGTTCCTATGTGTATATGGTTTCATCAGAGATCCTACAAAATGAAGGAAGTCCTGGAATGGCTACTGGTCCATCATGACAATATCCATTTCCTAAAACAAAAATGGAGATCTGTAGGAACTGTTATGTGAATTTAAAAGCATTGCTCACCTTTGGTAGTAACATGTGATATTGTGGAAGTTTGACTCTGGGCAAAACCAAAACAAAGCAACACCGTGCAGAGCTTCCCAGCACCAGCACAGGCCTCCCCTCCCCAAACCCCCCCCAAAGGGGAGAAAAACAGCAAAAAAGCTGAGGGGAAGGAGAGAAAACTTAAAAGCTTCAGACCGTAAGGGGAACAGAGATATATATATATTTATTTACAGTGGAGGAAAAGGGAACTTAGCACTATATGCACAAAACACGAATACCAGGCAAATACAGGGAAAGAGGGTTAACTCAAATGGTACTATATCGGTACTATATATACACCCAAGGAAGACAGATAAGGCACTGCATCACCCAAATACAGAAGTGTCCAGCCCCGAGCTGTGATCCTGCTCCCCACCACCTGCCCGATGAGAGACTGACCCGGCCACAGGAGATGAGACTGCACCAAAGAGACAGACCAAAGGAAGAGTGTCTAAAGACAGTGCATCCCAGAACTTCCTCCATCACTCTTATATCCCACGTGATGTGAGATAGTAGGGAATACCTCTGATTTGTCAGTGTATGTCACCTGACTCATTTCCCAGGAAGGCCTAAAAAACAACAAACCTAGCCAAAGCCTAAAATTTAAAACTACCACAGACAAGTATATATATTCTTACACCTTGACAAACTTAGTTCTCCTGTTCCAAAGATAGTTGATTGCTGTGCTTTCTGTTCATCATTCTTCATATCTTGCGTTCACCTTGTTCTGGACTTGGTCCACAGATCACTGAAACAGCTGTCAGGAGACAGGTGGTCTCTGCACCTATCTGACCTATCCTTTATTTTCTCCATTCCCAAAACTTTAGACTTGTGATGGAGAATCAAAGATCTGTTGTTGCATACATGGTGTTTTCTTTGATATTGTTCTCCATTAAAAAGAAAAATTCTAACTCGACTTTGAAAAACACCTGTATCTAAGATAAGACACTATGCCAAAGCCAAAGAAAATCTCCACGAACCAGTGAAGCTCAGGGATCCACCCTGAGTCATTTGGCCATTGCCAAGTTGCAGGAGCCAAGTGTTTGAGCTCCTCTAGATTAGAGACATTTCCGGCCTTCAGTTCTGGCCCTGTAGATTTGGTCCCAAATATCCTCTGCCACCGCTACTTGCCATTTTCTTAAAAAATGGGCAACTGTTCGCAAGACTGTTCATTGTCTTCCATCGGCAATGCTTGGGTAATGCATCTCTATTTTATTTGAGGTATACCTAGAGAGAGAACATATAATGAACTATTGTGCTGAGGCATTTATTTTTGTAACTTTGAGAGGGATAATTTAGGAGCAATATATAGTAGCCATGAAGATAAATAACACTGCAGGGCATAGTATCATTTGTAAAATATTCCCAGCACACCACGTTCCATTTTATTATTACATTTTAAAAAATAACCATTTTCTTGGTTAGTTTCCATAGCTAGCAGTCACAGAGGCTAATTGCAAACTGCTTGTGGCCTTGGAAACAAAGACGTATTTGTGCAAACACTGCCTTAAATGCCAATAAAAAATGTGAACAGGACCCACTCAGTCTTTTAAGTGAATTATATACAAGACAGTTTTTTTGTCATAAAACCCAATTGCCCCAAAATTTTATTTATCATGCACCAGCATTTACAGGATGCCTTTCACAGTGACAAAACTCTTAGACTGGGAAAAAGATGACTTAGATAGAAGTCTTTTTTTTAATTGTTATTTATATTTTTTTA
>VWZG01001693.1:79644-167352 GCA_013396735.1 Grallaria varia
TTATTTTTAATTTATTTCTATTTTTTAAATTTTTACTTTTATTTTTTATATATTTTTTTAGATAGACATCTGACTTAGACAGAGAGATAGCTTCCTGTGGTAAGCACTTAGTTTTGGTCAGCACGTGAAGTCCTTCCTCTTTACATATCTCCACTGAGATCTCTCCTGGCTTATATTCAGGAAGGATGCGGGACAAAAGGAGGAAGTCCAAGGCAGATCAGCAGGAATGGTTAGGTGTTTAGACGTGAAGGATTGAAAGAATTTGGGTTGTTCAGCTTAAAGAAAAGGATTCTGGATGGAGGTCATGGCAGTTATTGGTATACAAATCACTAAAAAAAAATTTACAGTAGGAGACAGAATAAAATATTCTTCATGTTCACAGTAAACACAAGAATTTTAAAAGACAGTGAGGGAGGATCAGGTTAGATACCAGGACAAGTTTTGTAATGTGAAGGTGGCAAAACAACAAAATAGTTACTGGAAGTGCTGCAAAATTTTCACCCGTGGAAGTCTGATGTGAGTGTTTATCTACAGATAACACAAGTGCAGTTAACACTGCTTTAGATCTGGGAGATGGACCGTGTAACGTTTTAAAACCCTTTCAGACCAACGATCTTGTGATGTGTTAAAATACGCTACATAATAAATACATGCCTCAATGTTAGCAATAAAACAGCACAAATATAAAATTAATCATAATCATTCAGCAGTGCACCTTATCCCAGAACTGTTAGCCTTTTTTTTCTTCAAATAATGGCACCATTTGGCAATAGCATAATAAATTATCTATCCAACAAATGACTTTAGTTAGCTGAGACAAATGCGTTATTTTATGGTTTATTCAGTATGTATACTTTAGACAGAGTGGAGTAGAGTTTAAGCCCCTGTTTTGAAACAGAGTCTGTTACTTCAGTTAATCACTTGCTCTCCCTGAACTCTAGTTTTTCACCTGTAAGGAAGACAACATCTTTTCCAGACTTTAATTAGTTACTGTAGGTATATGTGGAAAGAAGAATGGAATCCAGCTGTTTCTAGGAGTGGTCGAACACTTTCTTTAGAGGAACAAATACTAGTAGACCATTTCTTTTAATCAAGCAGCGTAAGATGAAGCTGTAATGATCTCTGCACATCAACAGGAATAAAAGGCCAGCCTTAGCATAGTTATCATTTTATTGCTGTTTCGATAATTTTCCAAAACAAACAAAAAGTTAAGGTTTCATCTTATGCGTAGCACTATAATGAAGATTAATTCTTTAATATTTCAGGACAGTAAGCATGACAGATGTAGTTATTGAACTTTAAATGTGTTTCTTGAACCAAATTACTCTAATGGCCATTAATTTGCTATGGGTAATAATTTTCAGTCAGATATATTTGAGTTTATGTTAAATAGTTTATATATACTTTTTTGCTGAGGTGGATGAGAATTTAAGAGCAGCATGGAATGAAAACAAAGCTTTCATGCCTCTGAGGAAAACTCCTCCTGAAACGGTCAGAACCGCATCCCTAAAAGTTCCAGTTTGCCTCTTTGTTCACAATCCCTCAGCGCACAATCTTGCCAAGCTGAAGTATGAGCCTTCCACCAGTATTATACTCCCACTAGCTAAAGACTGCAACAACCTATTAACTCCTCGAGTTCACCTGAAAGTGCAAGTTTAAGAACTGAATCTCTCTCCCCTGGGGGAGGAGGTTGTACCAGGAACTCAGCTGAGGCTCTATTTCATCTTATCTGCAAGGTGATTGAAGTGCAACACTCTGTACAGGGGAGTGTTGCCTCTGTACATCCTTCCCTTGGCTCTTCTGTGCACAGCAGGCACTGACAGAGTTTCATGGTTTAGTCTGTGGTCTTGAGAGCTGAAATTGGCCCTCCTCTTTCTTTTGGTAGTGTTAAATGTCACTTATTTGATTATTTGTAGTTGTAACATGCTTTTTAGACCATTGCTTTTTCTCACTTACGGTTAGAGGGAGTGGCATTTGTATTTTTAACTAGGCACTATAAAACCTACAGAAAGAAATAGAGCTTAATGTTTTAGCTGAAATACAGTGGAAAAAAGAATCTATTTTCAGACCTTTATTCAGAACTCAATCTGTTTTTCTTCCACAAGACTACTAACAAAGTAAAACATTCCTGTTTGTGAAGTGTGATCTAAAAGAAAAACATAGTGTCTCTAATAACTACTTTTGTCTCATTGAATCCCTCCCTCAAACCAGCAGACTCTTTTCCCAGACTTTATAAGAAATAAAAAATGGAACACTTCTATTTGACTGAAAAAAACTTAGTCTGATTTTGATGGACTTGCTACTTATGGCTTTCACATTAAGTTTAACACATTTCAGGGTGTCACCAAGAGCCTGACATATAGAGCAGATATAATAACTTTCCTTCCCTGGTGTTCAGTCTTGGAGTGTATTCAGTGACTGCTGCCATAGCTGGACCCGTGGGGTGAGGTAGATCATTTTGCATGTGTCACAAACGCACACTCATGCCTACATATGTGCAGAAGCCAAGACTGTAACGTTGGCTGGATGACTCACCTCTAGTGCTTCTCCTTTTCTTTTTTGCCAGTTAGGTTGGATGCAGGGGCCTCTTTTTGTGCAAGGACTTCCCGGATCAGCCTCCACCTCTTCTCTTTCTCAAAATCTCTTTACTTTTTTACCTTATATATAATTCATTTTAGATAGTTCAGAAGTCCTTGTTTTGTTCGAGTCATCTGGTTTTTCATGCTGTACTCAAAGTATGTGAAGACAGTGTTCATACATAAATTGATTAAAATGTCTTTTGGTAAAGTGAGACAAAGTTTGAATCTGGTTCACTGACTGTCTGCGTGACAATACCAGAAGATCTAGATAAGTCTTCAGAGATAAGATAATCTGTTCAAGGTAAAAACAATCACAAAAAGCAACCAAAACTGCACTTAATATCCATATATAAATCTTTACATAATGTAGTCTATTCCAAATATTTCTGCAAGACTTTATCACTAGAAAAAATGTATTCTATCTTGACAAAAATAAGGAAGAAAGTTGTTCCTATTTTACAATCTAGCATGCTAAGTCTAAGAGAAATTCCAACCTAAAATCTGATTCAATGGATACTTTTTTTTTCTGTAAGTCATTGCATTGAAACCCAGGGAATTCAATGAGAAAAAAAATGGTATTATAACATGCAGAGATATTCCAGAATCAAGAACATAACCTATACCTGTAATTTTCACTTTCAAGTCATGATTTTGTTCAAATAGATTATGTGCATGCATATAGTTTTTGTGTTTTCAAGATTAATTTCATATTCTTATAGAAAAATATACTAATAAAGTGTGTTTCCACAGCTGAACATTCAGAAGACCTAATTTTATAACCTTTTGAATGAACGTGCAAGTTTAATTTTCTTTCTTTTTGCTTGTTCATTGTCAAGTAATCTTTTGGTAGGTGTCCCATGATGTATCTCAAATACTGTGCTACAACATTACATATTTTTGTGGTACTTGAATATTCATTGTATAATATTATCATTTATGTGTTTACACAGTTTTGTTTCTTACAGTGCTTCAATACGTATTGATTGGATTAACTTTTTTGCAGTAAGTCACCATCTGCATTTAAGAAATCTTTTGACAAGTAAGATTAGAATGGTATTAATTTTTGTGTTTTCATTTGCACTGGGGATATTAGTATTGCCAAAGAAAATTAGGAAACAAATAAAAATGGTCATCTGATGGTGTAGAGAAGAATCAACTGAAAGGTGCATAAAGAGAAGGTGAATCGTGCATCACAATTCAGAGAGTGTTTATTGCCACAAGTTTCACCCAGTCATTGTCTGTAGAATTATGATCTTTTCCAGAGCTCGATGTATGGACTCATAAAAAAGTTCAAGGAGGTCAAGAGTACAAAGAATATTTAGGGTCCAGCACAGCTGATACTGGAAAGTCAAGGAAAAGGAGATTGTGTCTACTTACAAAATACTCTTTGGAAGAGACCTAATCAACCCAGGGAAAAATGCACTTACTGACTCATAGGAATAAAAATGTTTCTACCTTAAATACAGCTTCTTGATTATGGCTCTCAGACTTTAAATGACCAAATATAATCAGTGCATGATATTACAGTAATGATGACACCATGAACTCTATCATGTTACTATGAAATCAGACTGATTTAACAAGGGACTTATGGGACATACATTATGGAGATATTCTAGGGACAGGTTGTCAAGTATATATTAGGGAAGATGAGGAACTTGTGGAAATCTTCAGAGTCTGTAAAAGAGAACTCTGTAGGTGAGAATGTGCTGGATTATAATGAGTAGTCAGCTATGTAAGCTGATGCTGTTTCAGGAATTGGAGAGCCAAATACAGTTCTCTACATCCTTTGAAGTTGTGGCTTATGTAAGACCACTTCTCAAAAACTTTCCTGATAAACAACCTTCCCTTTGTCTTCAAGAAAACTCCTATTTCCTCATCCATTCTTCTTGGATTCTGGCATTACAGCTACAAAAACTGAGAGATTCCTGACAGGAGGAATTTTGAAAAGCAAAATTACTGAAGGGTTGCTCGAAAATACTGCATTGTAATTGATAACATCAGCAAAGATATGGTCCAAGATGTCCTTCAACTGAGCATGAAAATGGGAAAATTCTTTGCAGAAACATGTGGAGCTATACATCGCAGTGATGTAGGAGACAGAAGAAAAGAAGGCTGAAACTTGTGGAACTACAAGAACAACTAGAAGCCAGCCCTGTATGCTGCTTTGTAATCCCCACCAGTTCTGACTGTGGAATTGTTGCCTTTGCTCCATTTCCCTAGAACTCCAAGACTGGTCCAAATATGCTTTCAGAGCAGGCTGGAATGTCAGTAAGTAAGCCAGGGTGTCTTAGGGCTTGCCAGGACCCATTGTGTATTGAGAAACCATGCACTCCATTGCACGGCAGAGATGTGAGACTGGACTTGTGATGGGTTGATCCTGGTTGGATGCCGGGTGCCCACCAAAGCCACTCCATCACCGCCCTCCTCAGCTGGACAGAGGAGAGAAAATATAATGAAAGGATCCAGGGCTGAGATAAGGGCAGGGAGAGATCACTCACCAGTTACCATCATGGACAAAGCAGACTTGACTTGGGGAAATTTGTTTTAATTATTGCCATTCAAATCAGAGTAGAGTAATGAGAAAACAAACATAATTCTCAAACACTCAAACACCGTCACTCCATCAGTCCCTTCTTCCTGGGCTTTAACTTCCCTCCTGATTCCTCTCCCTCCTCCCCATCCACCAGTGTAAGGGCACAGGGAATGGGGGTTGCAGTCAGTTCATCAAAGGTTGTGTTTGCCACTCCCTCCTCCTTAAGGGGATGACTCCTTACACTCTACCTCTGCTCCAGCGTGGGAAGTCAGTCTTCCATGACCTTCTCCAACATAAGTCCTTCCCACAGGCTCCAGTATGTGTCCCCTCCTTGGAGTGCAGTCCTTCAGGAACAGGCTGCTCTAATGTGGGTGTCCTGCAGGGTCACAGGTCCTGCCAGCAAAACTGCTCTAGTGTCAGCTTGTCTCTCCATAGATCCATAGGTCCTACCAGGAGCATGGGCTTTCCATGGGGTCATTGCCTCCTTTAGGTATCCACCTGTTTCAGCATGGGATCCTCCAAAGGCTGCAGGTGGAACTCTGCTCCACCATGGACCTCCATGGGCTGTGTGGGGACAGCCTGCCTCACCAGGGGCTTCAGGGGAATCTCTGCTCCAGCGCCCGGACCACCTTCTCCCTCTCCTTCTTCACTGGCTGCCTTTGTGTCTGCAGAGTTGTTGTTCTCACATATTCCGACTGTTTTCTTTTGGCTGCAATTGTGCAGGTATTTTCCACTTTTTACATAGATTATTGCAGAGGCACTACCACTGTCACTGATGGGCTCAGCCTCTGCCAGCAGCAGATCTGCCTTGTAGGTCTCTGGCATTGGCTCTGTTGAACATGGGGTCAGCTTCTGGCAGCTTCTCACACAAGTTACCCCTGCAGGCCCCTGCTACCAAAACCTAGTCATGAAAACTCAACACAAGCCTCCCAATCATAAGTTCAATGAGTTCTTCAAAGGCTGTGGAGACAAAGTTAAAATCTAAGCACTTGAATTCAAATTTCTAACTTGGAGCTTTGCCAAAGATGAAGTTTCGAAGTTTCTCCAAGCATTTTTCTTCTACCAAGCTTGGTGTCTCAGGTGACAGATTACATTAAGCTAGATGACATAGCTGCAGAAATATGTGAGTAAAACAAGAGAGTCCTAGAAAATTAAGTAAATTTAAATGGTAAAGAATAAAAATAGAATGAACAAAACCAATACAAACTCCCTCTAAACTACACTACAGAAAGTTTTGAGCAGTGATGAGTAAACGAGTAAAATTTAAGTTAGTGTCTGAGAGGAGTTAAGACTATGGAAGAACATGCAGGGGCTGGGCAGAAGAGGGTGAGGAATGCCACCGTCTGTGGCTGGGGTAGAACGCAGACCTCCCCACCACCGAATGTATGCCCTCACTCTGGAAATCTACCTGTATACAATAACTTAGAGGAGAAATTTTAAATATACAGAGCCTTATACTTTGGCATGTGTATGACTTGATTGAAGCACTGCTTGTCTCTACAGGGATAGCAAATAATGAAAGCAAGATAAATATGTGAGCTAGTTGTACTTTGGAAACATACTTCTAATTCCGCTCCTTGAAACATAGCTATAGGTGTTCGATTTCTTAACACAAAAGAAAATCACACCCCAAAACCAAGATGAATGTATCCCTTTATTTCTAACATGCAGGTGCTGAAATATTTTTCTCAGTGTAAGTATAGAGTGCCTGAAGTACAGCAAGTTGCAGCAAATTGATGGACACCAAGAAACACAAAATGGTAATTCGTCAGCAAAGCTGAAGACTGGAGGCAGAGCAGCAGCTGCTAACAGGTGCCTTATATTATACACCATTATTTGTGTTCAGCCTCTTCCCATTCATTGCTGAGGAATGGAAAATTTGACGTTACCACTCACTGCAAACTTTTTACACTTTAAGACCCTGTAATGGTTCTGTTACACTCAGTGTATGTTGGACTAGAACGTATAACACAGAAGCACGGGTGTGATATTTGCTGAAGTAAGACAAAAAAGGACAGAAAGTTATAGGAGCTAAGAGGTAGGTGTGGTTCATCTGTCACAATATAGACAGGTCAACATTTAACAAAAAGAAAGAAGCTTGTGGTTTCACATGGCCAGGGATGACTCACTGTCTGAACATACAGACTCTAACATGCTTTTCTGCAAAAGACCAGAGGCAAACCTGTCTTTGTCACTGGTTCTGCCCTAAAAGCACAAGATGAAATGCGGACACTACCGTATAGTGTTGTGGATTTCAGCAGGTTTTTTCCTCTACAAATGAAATAGGAACAACATTTTTTACCCACCCCAACCTTATTTATTCCATTAAATATTTTTTTGGTGGTTGTGTGGTTATTGGGCAGCAAAGCAGGTCAGGTCAGGTCACTGCTGCACTTGCACTGCTACCTGTAAAACTTATCTTCCGTTGATTCATGTAGTTCCTGCTACAGTAATTCTTATAATATGCAACTCAAATCACAGGTTACCACAGTTTAAATATATCTCCATTACAATCTCCACCACTGGTATCTTTGCACCAGACCTTAGGGTTTAACATTGGAATGAACTCCTCCCCCTGACCCTGCTCCAAATTGGATTTATTCACAGACTGTGGTCCCTTAGAGTTATACCTGCTCTATAGTAGAGCCTTATCTACTTATCTACAGTCTTTTCAGCATGGACTTATCCACTGCTACAGAGGCCTCAAGGTGGACCTTCTCAAATACGAACTTATCCTTGGGCCACAGTTCCTTCAGAGGTACACCTGCTGTGATATGGATGCAACCACAGCAAGAGATGCTTCAACATGCACCTCTGCTGGCGTGGGCTTATTCATGACTACAGACTCTTCAGGATGTCCTGCTCCCACATGAACTCATTTACAAGTCAAAGATCCTTCAACTCAGGTTCACGCTGGAGTTCCAGCCTGTCCAATACAGCAGCACAGAAACAGCAGTGATGCCCTGGTCATTGGCCAGCCCAGGTGCATCACTATTGCTGTTATTAAAATGCTCCTGGGCACAGCAGAGTAAGCTGATAGTCAGCACAGCACCACAGCAAGTAGCAAAAGTAAAAATGCAGCCACCATGAAGAACTGGACCAATATACAGCAAGAACAGTTATAAATTTGATCTAGCTTATTCCAATTAAATGTTTTGTGATCTCAAACCCTTCAAGCCCCATGTTGGGCACCAAGAGGATTGTCATGCTTTAACCCCAGCCAGCAATTCAGCATCACCCGGCCACTCACTCAGTCCCACCACAGTGAGATGCAGGAGTGCATTGGAAGAGTAAAAGTGAGAAAACTTGTGGATTGAGATAAAGACAGTTTAATAGGTAAAGTAGAGCCAAACAGTGAAGTCATTCACCACTTGACATGGGCAGGCAGGTGTTCAGCCATCTCTAGGAAAGCAGGGCTCCATCCCATGTTATGGTGAGGGAAGACAAACGTCATCACCCCAAACATTTCCTCTCTCCTTCTTCTTCTCCAGCTTTATAGATGAGCATGACACTGTATGGTCCCTTTGGTCAGTTGGGGTCAGCTGTCCTGGCTGTGACCCCACTCAACCCCCCTTGCACACCCCCAGCCTCCTCACTGGTGGGGTCATGTGAGAAGCAGAAAAGGCCTTGATGCTGTGTAAGCCCTGCTCACCTTCAAAAATCAGGAGAGACAAAAAGAGATCATTTAGCTAAGTAGGAACAAGTTGCATGAAGAAGCAGTATAAAGTGGCTCTCATAAATACAAAAAGTAGTAAGTGTTAGATTTCTAGAACAATTTGGTTCTAGAAAAAAATTTATCAACTAATTCATACATCATTGGAAGAAAATTTATCTTCAAAAGCACTGACCTAGGGCTAATCAAATAAATGTATCTCACTGTCTTAAATCAACAAGATTTTTGTTCCAGTTAGCAATAGCTATTTTTCCAAACAAAATTATTTATAGCTGCAAACAATAATAGATCATATCTTAGGAAAAACAGTCTACACATAACGGCCATGAGAGAACAATCATAATTTTACCAAAACTTTTGTATTTATTGTCAGAAACTTTGAAGATTCACAGCAATGAAGTGTCTGACTACAAAATAAAACATCCTAAATAAATTCACATAACATAAACTTCCTTAAAAATACCCACCGCTCACCGCCCCCCTTCCCCAAAAGGACATATTTGGAATGAAATTGCATTTTAATATTATTTTTGGTTCTGTTTAGAGCATCAACATCTGTTTAGGACTCAACATTTTATGTATAATTCAATTAAGATGTAAAATCTTGACATAATTTTATTAATTAGTTAATGTTAGATGTATAAATGTTACTTCTTGAACTCTGCTGGGCTTGGTGCTGTGAGCAAGTCATTTATGAAGACGCTGAAGAGCACAGGGCCCCATATGGAGCCCCGTGAAACCCCATTAGTGACAGGTCTCCAGTCTGATGTTCCCCCATTCACTGTTATCCTCTGTGCTTGACGTGTGAGCCAATTGCTCACCCACCACATGATGTGTTTATCTTGCTGTGCTGGGCAGTTTGTCCAGAAGGACCCTATGAGAGACAGTATTGAAAGCTTTACTGAAATCCAGAAAGATTACATCAACTGGCTTCCCTTGATCAGTTATATGGGTTACTTTGTCATAGAAGGAAATCAGGTTTGATAAACAGGACTTTCCTCTGTGAACACTCAGCTAGACATCTTATCATGTAAGCCCTTTCTTATCCAAGACTAGAATTTTCCATTCTGGAAAGAGAGACATTTCTTGTGGACAAAATATCACAGTTGAATCTCCAAACATCTGAATTCAATTCTCAGTTTCTCAGGTGCATAGGTCTTTGTTGAAGACTTATCAGATTTATTCAGCTTACCCATTTGAGTATAGACTTCCTGAAATGACAGCTATTCAGGCTTTGAAATAATACTTATTCAAAACATCTTTGAATGTGACCTCATTCAAAACATCTTCATTTCCTTTGCAATGAGGCAGTACCTTTGCACAGTATTAAGCCGAAGTACTCTAGGAATTGTATTCCAAAGAATTATTGAGTCTTTCTTTGTGCTTCCTATAATCCCCTTTTGGAACTACTGGATGCTGATGGATCAGTGCAGGCATTAAAGTGGCATTTCAGTGCTTGTGCATTTGTGGCTAGCCTATACTACTAAACAGTCAACTATTTTGAATTAAAAACACTGTTACTTGAGTGAAGGGATGTGGCTGTGGGCATAGGAACCTGGACTGCATATGAAGTCATGTCAAGGAACAAACCTAATAGTAAAGCCCCATGCAAATATTTAACCTCTTATATCCCATTAACTCCATCAGAGAACTGAAAACAGTAATTTCTCTCCCCACATGTTATATGTCTGATCCCTAGAAAGATAAAAAAATCAGCTGGTGTAAATAGAAGAAAATTTTTAGTTCACTTCAACAGAGTTAAGGCCAGGTTTTGAGACACATGCTCTTGTGTATGACAACAGCCCAGCACATTCAGAACTGGATATTGATTCGATGTGTAGGAGCTTAGGCATTGAATACAGTAAATAATTTTCACAAAGAAGTTCCAAAAAAAATTTCCCAAGTATTCTTAATCTCTCTTCTCTTTAACAATATGGCTGTTTCCCTATGTCCAGGTAACAGGTACTACCACGTCAGTTTTAGCAATGCTCCCTTCAAAGTATCTACATGAAAAGGACTTGATTCAACATTGAAAACTGCTGTTATACAAAGTGTGTTACAAGGCAAACTTGATTGTGTTGGTTCAATATCTATGCAACTGAAAAACTGCAGGCAGGAATTAGCAAGCATTGCCTAAGAGAAATGTGTAATACTTTAGACATATTTGACTCTGGATATTGGAAATTTCAATGCTGTCCTGCCCTGAAAATTCTGCAAACTCAGTAAATAAGAACACCGTGTCTAGCCTCACATCTCAACGTGCAACAACACTGTCAGACAAG
Source organism: Grallaria varia (assembly GCA_013396735.1). NCBI lineage: Eukaryota > Metazoa > Chordata > Aves > Passeriformes > Formicariidae > Grallaria > Grallaria varia. The sequence continues at coordinate 90,715 of VWZG01001693.1, forward strand.
GCAACCAGAGCTGAAAAGAGAGATCCAAGTTCAGAATGTACATATTATTTGCATTGTTAGTGGTTATTTATTCATTCACTGACAAAATAGCTGTAGTTTGTATGATTTTGCCAAAGCTACAATACACATGTAGTCAATAGCCCTCAATCCAACTGTTTCACTTCTTTTTACACAGTTGCGATTGACCCATTTATCTGTCGAGCTAATGATGGCTTTTCATGTCAATATTACTCAGGTCTACACCTGTGCTGAAACAAATTAGAGTTACTAATGATTGATAAACATCTCACTGGAGACCATGTAAGACTTGTGTTGACAAAAACATCAGGTTTTTGACTCTTCTACCAATGACAACTAATGAACACTATCCTACAGAAGAAATTGCACTTATTAAGATTCCAAGGGCATCAGTTTGTTCTTTGTATTCATTTACTTCTGGGGACATGGCAAGATAATCTTTAATCTGTGCTCTGTCATTATTGTGTAGTGGACTCACTTATGCTTTCCTGTGTTCTTTTTATTTATACAGCTGAATAACCTTTTGCTATTTGTTTAATTTTCTTTACAAAGTCTGGCTCAGTCTCACTTTTGGCATGTCTCACATTATCCCCATACTTCTTGATCTCCTAAACATAATTGCATTGCTGAGCAGGACATTTTCCTGTTCCTGGTAGGGTGTCTTCTTACTCCTGTGATTTGCTTTGTGGTTTTTATTCATCCAGTGGGATCCAGAGCCCTACCCTAAAATTTCCCCTAGAGTTCAGAATATAAATTGGGTTTTACACAATAAGTTTTCAAGTCTCCAGTTGCTAGTCCTTGATCTTTTCAATGCAACTGACTTCACAAATCTTTACATGCTCATTCACACCCCAGATGCCAACCACCATGATACTTCCTCAGCATCTGGAAAACTTCTGTCCACACAAACAATCAAGAGACACAGTACCCTCTAACATGCACCAGACTATCACACAGACAGCTCATCTTCCACCATCAGCTTCTTTGCATTGCCCGCTTGCCCTAGTCTTAGGTGACTTGCCTAATAATATTTGTCCATTTCATCCTGGCCTCTTTGCTGGTTCTGGACAGATCTCATGACTGTCACTGTTCAAAGAAAGACCCACAGACCCATAACTGCAGTCTGTTGTATAGTCATTGATACCTGAAAGATCAAATGTATAGAAGAGGAGAGATCCAAATTTTATTAAATGCAAAGGGAGATATTTTTTATGAATTTCTTAGTGAAGATTCATTTAATCACAGAATATTCTGAGTTGGATTAATTTGATCACAGAATCACAGAATATTCTGAGTTGGAAATTCACAAATAATATCGCCCCTCATGTTTAACAAAATTTAGAACTCTCTTTTTCTATGCATTTGATCTTTCAAGTATCAAATTAGTGTAATTTAGGGTTCCAATGCCCTGTGAAAAATCCACACATTTTAATGATTAATTCATGCCATCAACTAGAATTTTCTCTATCCCTATACACCTTATCTGCACCCAAAGGACGATTCATTATGTCCACAAACAGCTGGTCCATTTTCCTGACAATCTCTAGGAAATAAGTTATTGCTTACATTTTAATATGTCATATTAATTTAGATCATGTTAGGGAAAGAGGGTGATGAGACAACCTTTGGATACCCATAACACTCTGCCATGCATCAGTATTATGTTGTAGAGGACTCATTCCTTTTTAGCCAGGAACCGCTTCCTGACCTCTCTAACAAAAAACTTACATGTAGTAAGTGCTGCTCCCTTTTGTTGATGTCATCTTCCCTGGGCACTGTCACCTGTTCTTGATTTGATAAAAGTCTCCTTCATCTCTTCACACTCTTTTCAGGCTTGCAAACACAGAAGTCTATTCAAAGTCTATTCTTTTTATATGGAGGGTCCAATACTTGCCAGCTGTCCCCTTGCTCATTTCCATGCTCCCTGGCACCACTTCAACACCAGTTAACATTCTTTTGGCAGCTCACCCTGACACGCATATTGGTGAATCCGCCTCGCTCCCAGGAAACAGTGAGGCCAGAAATGATCCTGCCACAGTCAGAGCAATATACAGAGCAGCCAGGAGTGAACTGACCCTTGATTGCTGTAAACCCCCTGCAACCTCCAAGAGCTTCTGCTTTGAAAATGGATTTCACATTGGACCATATGGTAAGGGGCACTGGAATGACCAGAGCCACTCATTTAGGAGGGAAAAGCAACAGAGGCTTCAGGGTCTAGGGGCACACAGCAAAGGTATGGACTGAGAGAGTTCACGTGCTCTATAGTTGATGTCAAGGGATATAACTGATATGATGAAGAATTAGGCTGTCATGAGGAGTAACAGTGGACAGACATGCAAACTTCACTACTATAACCATTCTATACCTCAAGGACATCTTGATTTCTCAAAATAAGTAAGTCAAGGCAACAAACCAACAGAGTTGCTTCACTCTGCAAGAGAACAGTGGAAAGAACAACTGAAGAGGTGTCCTTGGCACCAAAAGAAAAATGTTACACAGTATTTTTAAGAACTCTTCTAGCTATGCATACTGCTGTTTGGCAAATATACTGAACAAATATTCCAGCCAAACTTTGTTAAAAAGTCACCATCTTTAATGCAAATAATTTACTTAGCACACAACCTCACAAGAAGTGCAAAGGTGGATTATTATTGACTCAGAAAATAAACTTATTAAGCTTTAAAATGTAGCAAAAACATTTAAAAAAAGGTGAAAATTTCACTAGAAACAGCACCTTCTCAAAATGTAAGCATTTTCAGACAGTACTTACTGCAAACCTTTCATTATCAATACCATTCTTATTGTTTATGCTGTATGAAAAACTACTCAGTGAACCCATTAAAACAGCAACATTATCTGAAAAGCAAATTCTACTAAGGCATAAATTTAAACCTCATAATAATACCATAATAGGAGAAGAAGAACTATTTATTTCACCACATACAGTGCTGTCATGGAGTGTAGTTTAACTTGAATCTCACAGCTCTGTCAGACTAACCAATGCCCTGGGTGCCTTGATAAACTACGAGGAGCAGATGCATAATAAGATAACTCAGACAGCTTGCTAAAGTTTCATCTGCCAGTGGGACCCACTTGGTACAGCCAGAGCCCTTTGCCAAGTCTACTTTCTCACCCTGTATAGATGGCATTGCTCCAATAGCAGCTCTGATCTTCTGTCCAGCTGCTACACACAATCTCAGAAAGACAACTTTTATTATGCATTAGTTACAAAGTCCTACAAAGAAAAATAGGACCTATCCACTACTCTTTAGCAGGTGGTTCAGTATTTTTAAAAGCTCATTTTCTGAAAGCCCTAGAGGTGAAAAAACTATACCTAGCTACAGAAATGGTTCAGGGCAAAGTGGACCTGGAGTCTAAAAGTGTGAGGGCTCAACATCAGAAACCAGGCTTAGGATTTATTAAGTTCTAAATTTTTAATAGAAAATTCTGACACTGTAGAAATACTGATTTTCTTACATTTAGTTCTTAAAATCATTGGACTTCACAGCTATAATAGTGCAATTTCCCTAGAAAGGTTTTTTCTACATGTACATTTCCATTGCAGAGGCTTAACTCCTCGCTTGAACTGCTCTGCTAAAGCAAGCCTAACCTTGAGTGAGTCATGATGTGAGGACTCATCCGAGTTTCAAGTGAGTCAGAACGGCTGTCCTTGGTCATGCATGTCTGTATCATTCCTAGGAAGTTCATCCTGCAGTTCTGTGTATTGCGGCAAGCCAGATTTTTCTACCCTGTCTTTGCTGAAATATAGTCGTAGGACTTTTTTGGCATTTCTAGAGGGTATTTGAGCTTCCATATTTAGCCTGGAAAAGCCTCTGTGGAGACCTTAATGCAACCTTTCAATATTTAAAGGAGGCTTATAAAAGAGATGGAGAAAAATTTTTGCCAGGTCCTGAAGCGACAGTATAAGGGGCAACAGCTGCAACCTGAAAGAGGGTATATATGAGGGTATAAAGAATAAATTCTTTACAATGAGTGTGATGAGACACTGGAACATGTTGCCCAGAGAAGCTGTCAATGTTCAGTGCCTGGAAGTGTTCAAGGTCAGGTTGGATGGGGCTTTGAGTAACCTGATCTACTTGAAGTTGTTCCTGCCTATGGCAGGTCCCTTTCCAACCCAGCCCATTCTATGATTCTGTGATTCTATTTCTTTGTGAAGAGTCACAAAGAAGTAGCAATATCAAAATACCAGCTTCACCTAAAGAGCTGAATAACTATGCCAGAAGTATTTACATTAGGATTTTAAATCTTATCTTTTCCTTCCTGTCAGTTGTTACATGCTCTGTGTTGCTTAGAAAACATATTCATAAGGTCTTTGCATAGGGTAGCTCTCTCACAGAGAATCAAACCTCTCAGAAAGGACAGTCAGTTGAGACTAAATGGTGCCACAAATCTTTGTTGTAAGAGTCCTTGCAATGGTCCATTCCAATGGATTGGGTGAGACTCCCCAAGCTACTTTGCTGTGAATTCTCATAATCCAGAGGTTTTTAATGTGTGGTGCAGTAGACAGTCTCTTAGGATCTGTGCTATGATGACATGATTCTGCATGTTTCTTACCAGAACCCATACCTATTTATTATCATGCCTCCATTTTGATAGGTTCCAAAATTGTCCTTCCCACCTCACAGTCCCCTGGCGTATAAATTTTCAGATTCTTTTGGTATATTTTATGTACATTATGCATAACTTGCATTTTTTAATATTTCCTCATTAATCCTCAGATTATTTGTGGAGAAAGCATTCAGCATTCTATTAGTTTGAAGCTTTCTTTTATTGAAAACAAATTAAAAAATGTTGTAAAGTGAAGAAATAATGGTGTAAAAATTTGTAAATTTAAATAATTTTCAGTTTAGGTATACCCTGCTGCATTAAGATGGCTGCTCCCATATTTTAGAGTTTGGCTTTTGTGAAGATGACATATGATAAACTGGATATAAACTCTCTGCCTTTTATAGATCATGAGTAGGGCAGGGGAATTTTTGTATGTTATTTCTATCCTAAGGTGAAGGATGCTCTAATGAATCTAGTGAAAATTTTGCTTCTGTAGTGAGCACGGAGTCAAGATTTCTGGCTTATGGTCTTGGAGGCTCCTAGATTACGCATAACTTTTTATGGCTTTTTTTCACCATTACAAGACTGGATTATGGTGAAAATTAGTCATTTTCATACCAGATCCTTCAAATCAAGTACTGTTCACTAAGTCAAACTAAAATAATTTTCAAACCATGTAATCTCTCTAATCACCAATAAACAGACTCCAGAAAAACAAGTTTTAGAGCCTGGATATCAATGAAAAAAACATTCAGAAACAGTTTGGGGAAAAAAATGTTTTAACACAGGATTTTTTCAGCACAAAACCAGACATGTCAATGATATTTTTATGTCCTTTTTATAGCAAGCTGCAGAATGAAGCCAACCAATCTGCAAAAATTGTACATGTACTGTAAGTCAGCAAATATTCTTCTATTGCCTGTGCTGTTTGATCTCACAGTCTAGAAGAGAAGTAGAACTATATTTAATGACTCTCACAGCCAGAATTTCAATTTAAAAAAACATCCCTGAGCTGTACTGTTCTTTGAAATACGAAACCCTCATCTCGTTTTCCTGTTCAGAGAGCTTGAAACAGATGATGGCAGGATTCTTCCATTAAACTGCTGACAGGTCGCTGTCTGCCAGGATTCCAGCCGGGAGCCAAATTCACAGGGGTCAAGGGTTGAGGGGAATGTTGTGCATCCACAGACAAGTCTTATAATAGCCAAGTACAGAAGAGAAGGCTTTTGAGAACCTCCACAGGGATATCAGAGGCAGTGATTAGGGAATGGGGAAGGTATGCTTCAATCATTTGCACTTCCATGGTAGGTGATGAAGTCCATAACTGAATGCAGGCTATGGAATGCTGTTAGGTGACAGAAATACTGGAGACATTTTGTCAATACCTTGATTACTAGGTGCACAAAAACATATTATTCATGAGTTGCTCCTGTTCTGTGTCACCAGCACAAAACAGTTTTGTTAGTACTGGCTTTACTATTTCCTTTCTTGGGCTGAACAGCAGATTCTTCACTCCCACAGAAATATTCACACTCTGCTTAAAAGAGAAGCTGAGGTTCATCATTGCAATGCAAGTAGCATAAATATTACTTCTTCTGAACTTCTGTCTTTACCTATGCAGAAAAAAAAAAGGAGTCTTCTTGTATATTCCAATGTTATGAGAGGTAAGATAATACAGAAGCCAAAGCCACTTCAGTTGCTCTTACCCCAGGAAAGTTTCCTAAAGGTTAATGTGGGACAGATGATAATGAAAGACTCTGCAGAGATGGTCAAGAACATAATACAACTGAGGCTAGAACAAGAGCATTGCCAATAAAGAAAGAGTAAAACTAATAGAGTTTGTAGGCACTGAATGGGGCATTAGGGGATGCGGATATCTATAGAAGCAAAGCAGGAGAAAAGGGCAAAAGCTTCCACCGATAATTCACTGCACAACGATGATACTCATCCTGGGGTGGAGCACAGTAACACTGATAATGAGCTTGCCTAGATTTCCTATTTAGCATTCCTCTCTATTTCAGTCTGCTTCATGTTTGTGTGCTTCGAAAGATAGGTGACACCAATTTATCCTAGCTTGAAATTATTCCTGCTTTTTCCACTCTGCAAGTAGCTCATTTAACTTGAAATGCAAAACCATTTCACATTCCAGTACCTAAATTCAGATAGTGTAAGAAGTAAGCCCTTTCCAGTTCAGATGATGGATTGTGATTTCATAAGCATTTAGTGACAGGAAAGAATTTGTATACATTCCCCTCCTAGTTAGTGATATTGACTGAGTTTAAAATTTCAGTTATAATATTCCTTAAGCATGGACATCTCTGTTTTATAAAGATAAACTTTATTTCCTGACAGTCTTTAGCGAACCATTGTGTTTTCATAAGTGAGGCAGGTGTTTTGATTACATTTTGAAAAGCAGGATTTCTGTCTCTGTCACATTGTAACATAAATCACATATCATGTATGAATGCATCATTTAAACTCACCTAAGTCCGTGGCATACTGCGGTAGCTGTTTCTTTCTAGAGTCTACTGGTAGTTTGATAACAGTCTTAGACCTTGACATCAGTGCCTTGAGGCAACTGACCTACAAGAGATATGTACCAGCAAATTATGTTGACTGTAGATAAGGGATAAAAAATACATGATGAAGATAAACCTTTCTTGCTAACAAAAAAAGTGGTAAAACAAAATCCTCGATTACTGCTGTACAGAGAATTTGAACAACCAAAGGCTGTTCAAGGTGAAATGGCAAAGTGCAAACGGAAAATCTCTTTGGCAGCATGTGAGGAAATGGGGAAGTGAACCGAAAGACAAAAGAAACAGTCCATACTAAACTTCCTGTCTGCATAAAAATCCCGCATCAACCTTCCTAACTCTAAGGAAATTGTAAGTTAAATATTTTATTCCTCAGGTTTATTACTTTTAAATGCCCAACATTTATAAAATGTTTCCAGAGTGTAGTGGTGATCTACGCTAAAAGGCCTACAGCATGATGCTAATGGGAGGTGAGGAATTGCAAAGGCGCCATTGCAACAAGGCATTGCTAAAGATGTCATTTGAAACACCATGTAATGGGTGGTCACTTATGCTCAAAAAAGATACAAGAAGAAGAAAAGGAGCAGAAACAATCTATAGCAATTATTAAGTAATGAAGAAGGCTTACAGTGACACCTTGCAGAGCTTGGGTTGTTTAGCTAAGCAAAAAAAGAGATGGGAGAGGATACGAGAACTCTAGAAATATGGGTTTGGAGGAATAGAATGGCTCAAGCTAAATACACACAATAACATAAAATCAAATTACTGTAAAAAGATCATGAATAAATCTATTCTGGAAATTCCTAGATCTGAGGAGCATAATTTTAATAGTATACTCATACAGTAGAGAAGAAAATGAAGCCTAAATTGTTTTAACATGAACTCCAGTATATGTACAGAAAGAGATGTATAAGAGAGTAAGAAAATGCGTGGGACTAGGAAGCTGCTGGCTCACTTCAGTCCCCTAGACAGCAGCAACCAGTGCCATGTCCTCAGACACTGCTCCTGGCCTCCAGCTGCCAGTCCAGAAAAGTTCTCCTACAAGATCTGCGTGGTATTTGCCAGTCCTGTGTAGGTCCTTCAGCTAAGTTATAGCATCTCAAATGGCATGAGGTGACCATGTTTAAGCTTCTGAATCAGGCCGTGAGCATATATCTAATCAGTCTTAGATATGTCATGTGCTATGTAGGCAGAGACATACCCTAAGTACCTGGACCTTTATGGGCTTTCATTGAATTTATAAAGTGTTCTCAAGACTTTTTACCTGCCACATTTGGAGGCCAGGGAAGATTTCCCCAGGGGAATGCTCTAGTTTCTAGGGAAGGCAGGTTTTACTTTCAGTTTTGAAGCTAAAAAATTTTCACCATAACTGCAGGGAGGAAGCTCATAAGATACATTTGAGGGTCATAGTGCATTATATAGCTTCAAGCTGATGCTGAGGGTTAAAGCTGTTAATCAAGAGAGAGTTTTTATCCAAAGTTTGACTTAAAAGGTCTTTTTTTGTCTTTCTGTATAGAGTCTTTGAGTGGCTTTTGTTTACCATATATTATGCTAGTACAGAGACTGGAGATATTCTCAGCTTTTCATTCATACTTCCCATGGTACAGCTGCGACACTTAGACTGTGCAAAATTCAGTACAAGGTGATGGAGATGTTTTGCAGTCAGTGGTATTAGTTACTTGTGGAGTCTCTACTGCCTTTGGAACTTGAGATTTTTCCTTGATTACCCACAGCTCAGGGTGTTCTAACCTAGATGACTCAGACTGCCTACAGATCATGACCTAGACTGACTCTTCCAGCCATATGCTCCTATTTTTATGTCCATATTAGCATAATAATCAATACTGAGTGCTGGAAAAACTTGCATTATGCTGCCCTGAATTTTCTGTGAACGCTAGCAGTATGTATTTTTATACTGATTTGCTAACTGCTGGACATCTTTTTCCATGTGTCAGAATAAATAGATGCTATTTCATTTTAGATGCTCAGTGCCTTTGCTGTAGTCTCGGTCTTTTCAGGAAACATCTCAATGTGAAGGATTTTTAATTTTTATTTTGTTTTCATAAAAGTCACATACATATTGGATATACTTGAAAAATTCTCAGGAAGGTGTGTTGCCACAGTTTTATATTTGAAAGTATCCACGCAACTAAATATAAAATAGTTTTATGCACAGAAAATGTAACTTATATTAAGCTGTGAGACCTGTATGCCCCATCTGAGTATTCAGGTTTTTTACCAGAGGCTGCTATGTGGTTATGAGGTCATAAGTATAAATGGCCAGGTAGAAATAAAAAACAAGAAATAAAACCTTTAGAGATACCATGTGGCTGTAAAACAAAACAAAACAAAAAAAACCAAACCCAAGCCAAAACAAAAAAAAACCTTCAACATAATATCTGGGAGATTAATGGATTAATGGAAAAAATTATAACTGATTACTTTCTCACAAGAAAATGAAAACTGCTGTCTCAAGATCTCAGTTCTTATATTCAACAGTCCCCTTGGGAGAAATTTTGGGAGAAAAATGACAAAACTACCTCCTGAGACAGGAGCTACTACAAGAGGGGACTGGATGAGAATCTGAGATGTCACAGGAATGCAATGCTGAGTCAGAGTATTCTTACGGGAAATACCCCAGTTTAGGATGGGTGTGAGTTTACCAACGAGAGTGAGCCAGCATGTGAACCATGACACTGATCCAGCATCCTCCTCACCTGGCCATGAGGAAACAGATCAGGATCCTGCTACAGAGAGCTGTAGTTATTCTTTCCAGTACCTCAGTCATTAGTCATTTCCAGTACATCATCATTAGCATTTCAGCTGCCACCTGAGACCTGGTAGCTGACTCCATATGAATCAGGCCAAAATCAACAGGCTAGCTACAATCACAGAGCATAGGAATATTTTAAATGGAGCAGGAATTACACTAGGTATCACTTCTCATATTTTAGTTTATTGCCCTGTCACTGGGAATAGAGACTGCTGGAGCTGAAATGGGTGTACACAGGTACAAATCACAGAATCACAGAACTAATTAGGTTGAAAAAGACCTCTGAGATCATTGAGTTCAACCTGTGGCTGAACACTATCACGTCTACTAGACCCCAGCACTGAATGCCATGTGCAGTCTTGCCTTAAACGCCTTTAAGGATGGTGACTCCATAACCTCTCTGGGCTGCCCCTTACAATATCTTTCTGTGAAGAAATTCCTCCTAATGTCCAACCTAAACCTCTCCTGGTGCACATAAAGAGTGTCCTCTCATCTTGTTACTCATTGCTTGGAAGAAGATGCTGACCCTTACCTGGCTACAACCTCCTTTCAGGTAGTTGTAGAGGGTGGTAAGGTCTTTCCTGAGTCTCCTTTTCTCCAGGCTAAATAACCCCCACTCATTCAGTCACTCCTCATCAAACCTGTATTCCAGATCCTTCACCAGTTTCATTGCCTTTCTCTGAACCTGCTCAAGCACTTCAATGTCTTTCCTGAATTGAGGGGCCCAGAATGTTTCTTTCTGCTCTTCTATGTTTTAAGCCACCTTCAGGTGTAGTCAAAAGTTCTCTTGATCTCAACCTGAAATGGGCTAGAAGTGTTCATTGAGGCCCAGCAGACCTCAGGTGTCGAATTGAGATGGAGACCCTGACTGAATCCATAAGTCTGGGTTTTGTGGTTGCTGACACTCCAATCTGGACACCAATTTATCATAATAGCAGGTTTGTTGATGACTGAACTCAGGGCTAAAGTTCAGTCATGAAACTATTGCAACTTCCTCTGATACAGAGGCAGGGCAGAGGAAGTCTGAAGAAGACATTTGTGTATGGCTGACAGCTGGACAGTGCTGAACTGTGTGTAGGAAGATTGCAGTGTATAGACTATGAGTCCTTTTACTGCTGTTTTATTATGGCACACAGTGTTACTGTAAACAGTATCTTGAAAAGGCTGTTGAGTCACCGTCTGTTCTTGCTCGCAGCTCCCAAGAGTAGAACAGCAGGTAGAAAACATTACTCAGGCTTGTTGAAGTAACCCCAGCTTAGCATGCAAGCATCTGATATCCCAGAAATCTTTTAAAATTGTAAGAGCTACTGGATTCAATTCCAAGCAAGTAACCTCCTCTAAAGCAACATTCAGATCAGGGAGTGTTATGGGTGCAAAGATTATATTCTTTATTTCAAAAGTTCATTTAGCTTTGTCTTAGTAAAAGACTGTGAGGGAATTCACAAACTTGCTCTTCATCCGAACTAGAACAATACGGTCCTTAGATGTGTGTGCCTTATACCTACAGTATCTACCCAGCTGTATCTTCAGGGCATTCACATTTGTGTGACTACATTTCCAGTCTCCTGTACTGAAAATATATCATTATTAAGGTACTACAACCCAAAAGCTCTTATATTTTTTTGCTCTGGTTTTATGGTAGCCCATATGGTAGTCCATGTGGTAGTCATATCCTCCTTTCTTCTAAGGGCCTGATTGAACACCTGCTGAATTCTGTGAAAGTCTTTCTGATTACTTCAAGTCACTGTGGAACAGCTTCCAGGTAAACTGCTCACTCAGTTGCTTTGAGATGAGTTTTTCAGTGAATTTGATTGCTATTCAGTAGGGTTGTGCAGGACCAGTGCATGACCTATTTCGCATTGACAGGAGCAGAGATTCCTTCTGCTGAGGAGACTGGAGATGGTACAGAGCCAAATACAGATTTTGTAGTTCCAATGCTTTTCCAACACCTTCCGACAACAACATCTTGGCAGCTGTTGAAGCCAGGTCTGACCCTAAGCACTGTATCAGTCTTTACATCTACTCATCTCTGCCGTAATACCTTTTTTTTTCACTTTTGTCAATAGTGGGTGTATTTCATATTTCCCCTTTTCCCGTATTAGCCCCAGCCTGACAACAGTGCAATTTCACAGCCAGTACAAATACTATTTAAATTTAAGAAATAGTCAAATATTCACCTGTATGAAACCCACAATTGCTCCATGCTTTGTGTTGATCTGTCTAATGCTTTTCTTCCCTCTGTGACTACATTCTTACACCACTGCATTGTGAGGCATGTAACACAGTAAAGCACTGTCAGCAAAAGCCACGTCTCTGTCCATGGAACATATCCCTTTTCACTCAGCAATTTCTCTGCTGCAATGGGTATGGTTCATTTCCTCTAACTGAAAATCAGGTCCCCAGAGGAAAGTGCCTGCTGTGCATGAAAATACACTGTCAGGCAAAAATGAGGCATTCTTTGGTTTTAATGTTTAATGTGATTCCATGATGACCCTCAGCCCACATAGCAGGAATTTCTAACCTAGATGATGTTGGGCAACAGAGAGAATTATTTAAACAAATGTTCTTTTTGTTCAGCAAATCACTCCTGATATGTTCTACCATTGAGCTTTTGTATTGCAAAGCAAGTTTGTTTGAAATAAAACTGGCAGGTAATTTTGTGATTAAAAAATTGTTTGTCAGAAACTGCTCATGTGTCCAAACAGAAAAGCATTGCTGAGAAGCACTTACTCTACTTTTAAAGAACAAAGCTTAACTGGTCAAATACAGACGGAAGACAGATGTTCACTGACCTTAAAAGAGTTTCAGGCAGGTACGTGGGAAGTAAGAATCCAACCATGACGTGCTTGCTTTGTGTGTTTCAGTCCAAGGATCTGAAACTCACACACCCACACACCCAGCAGGTTTTCTGCTTTCTGGACTATTAAGTCATCTTTCCTTATGCTCTTTCCAAACAGATAATGCAGTTATCCATGTGGAGTGGAGTATCTGAAATAGGAAAGACTGAAGCACAGGGCTTTACACAATAACATGATTCAGGCATTTGATTAAAATCTACCATTCCAGGGTTCATATATCTGTTTCAGCAATAGCCTACAGAAAGATAAACACATCAGCTGAAATGTAGATAGAAAGAAAGACAGACGTTCAAATCCTCTGGCATATTTGGACAGAACAAAGCCTTTAAGAGAGTTGTAGATTTTCAGCCTGCTCGTTGTCAAGATATTATGTAATATGGAATAGATAAGTCTGCCTTTTTTACTATGAACTTTGAAAAGTCCTAATGCAATTTCAATGTATTATATCCACACACACACACCAAAACATGAAACCTGCACAAAAAAGATCACCAGGAAAAATGGAAAAGTTTTTTTCACTGAGCTTAATGCAATAATCTGTAACACAGAGGTGGGAGAATTGGTAATGTTTTGCACTCATAGGCTCCTTTTAAAAAGTTAATGAATTCATCTTCATGGATTCCTTGAGGTAGGTAAGGAATCGAGGTAACAAGTTCTTCATACCAAATAAAAATTCATTGGCAGAACTGCAAAGAGAACCTAAATACGTGGTCATCAGCATTACCTTTTCCATAAAGTGTTCTTCCCTCCAAAGTATGACAGTCAGAGTTGAAGGGAAAGATGCTTTTTTACCTCACCTATCCTGGAGATTCTTCTTTTCTCCTGTTCCATGAGATGGGTTCAAGTACTGTCTATAACGGAAGGGCGAATTACTCGCACCATCCAATCCTCTGGATTTAAAGCATATCCCTAATCAAAGGAGTTTGAAGCATTTTGGCCTTGGACATCCATTCCCAATGTTGAACAGACTTGACTCTACAATAGAGAAATTAAGAAGTATTTTTTTATAACAACTTTTCCTTGAAAACATCACACTTCAACAAACTATTTCAATGAATCACTTTCTCTTTTTTTTTCTCCCATGAAAACACATTTTGCTGAGAAATTTCTAACCACTTGACTTTCAGAATAAGTTAATAACCTGGACTTAAATCCTGAATTCTTCCCTGAGGAACACCTCACCCTTTCAAGAGTTTGATCTGCAAAATAAAAAAACTTAGGAGTAGTACTAGAAATAGCAATGTTTTATAATTTGTATTTTGTTAGGAAAGCAATTTTATTCCTAGTGAAAATCCCCTAGGTACTTTCTTTTGACTGCAGTGACATCTACTGGTACTCTGCAAATTTACTGGATAAATAAGTAAGAATAATATGTCAAAATGACACTAGGTATGGGGCCCAGCAGCTTGACATTTTACTTCTAAGTAGGAGATCAGGAAAAAAGTACATGTTCTGGAATTCAGGCATATATCCTCCAAAGGACTGCAGGCTTGCTCCTGTTTCTTGATGTAAGAATAAATGGTTCAAGTGGAGAGAGTGCAAATTCAAGTGTTTTAAAAGGCAAAGAAACTAGATCACCCAGTACATTAGAAGCGGATCATTGCTCAGTTTCTACAGCAAAGGGAACAAAAGAAAGGAAAAGACTGTAAGGAAGGGAAGAATTCAAGCATGCAGAGGGATCTATAGAAGCAGCCATGCTGGGAGAGGCAGCAGTAGGCTAATGGCTTGAGCTGTCAGACATCTCCCTCCCTGAGACATTGAAATGAAACACCAGTTTGGCAAAACTAGCACAGTAGTCAGCTAAGAAACTGAAATCCTGCACAGAACACCTTTGAGCATCCAAATCCATCTTCTGCTTTCTCTGCGTGGCACACAGCTAATTACTGCCTGCATCCTCCAGAAGAGTGGATCTTCAACAACACTGGGGATGGCTGCATTTTCCTGCTCCTCACTAACATAGTCCTTGCTCTGTCTCTGCCTTTCAAATAGATAATGGGTGCTTAATAAAATACTATATAAGAGCTAAGGATTTTTATAAGATACTCATATAGGTATTTTTCATTGTAAATTCTCCCTTTCCATGTTTTTTTTCTTTTGGGGATTAACTGCACATCCAGAAGGAGAAGCACATAATGTATACTATACTTATGAAGCATTGCCCAATATGCCTCTGAAGCAACACAATGCATAGTAATACACTCAAAAGTTATTTATACATAGGGATCCCCCTAATTTTCTTTTTCAAACAAACAGAAAATCTTATATACTTTAGCTGAACTCTATGTGGAAATACATACAATGAAGAAAGTATTTACAAATGTGCCCTTTCCTTAATAACGGCATATGAATGTTTTTAAAATCAGTACTGAGAATATTCAAATATCAACTACTTACTAAGTATTTCTGACATGAATGAGAAATGTATCAAAAAATATTGTCCAATGCCAATAATTTATTGCTAGTCAAAGTCAGAAAGATGCTTTTTCTAATGCATTCAATTATTCTGTTCCCTTCTGCGTTTCAGTTAAAATCAAGAAGACATATGTTAATGAGAGCCACCTCTCTGGACTTTGCAAGCTTCCACATTATCTATGAGTCTATCCTGTAGCCATTTGGAGAAGCACTGGGAGCAAATGAGTTCTGAGTCATGGGAAGAAAAAAAAGCCATGTCACAAATATTGAAATTAAATGCAAAAGGAAATGACAAGTACTGGAAATATAAGCTGCCTAACAAGCACCAGATAGTAAAATAAGGCAAATGCTGGAAATGGCAAATAATACAAGAAGACAAACACTGGGAAGAAAATATAATAAAATAAAAGAATGAAAACAACTACAAAACTAATGGCATCATTGATCCTAAGGAATCCTGAAAGGGTAAGACAAAAATACTGAAACAAGCAAAGCTTTAGGGAAGAATCTAAATTAAGTCACAGTACAAAATAAGAGATCAAAAGATTCACTTAGAGGTTTGATCAAAAGCATCAGATTTGTCATTGATGGGTTATTTGACTTTGTTCTTTTTGTTGTGGTGGTGGTGTTGGTGTTGTGTAACTTCAGTATACTCCGTTTCCTGGAATATAAAAGTACATGCAGACAATGTTTACAAGACTGTGAATTTTTTTTATGATCTTTGGCCATTTGTTTTAAATGTTGTCATTCAGACTTTGATTTACACCTTGATTAGTCTTAATGACTTGCAGAAAGCACACTTGCTAAGTAAGGCAGAAATTTCTCCAAGCTCCTTTATTGATTCTAAAGGAAAGAGAAAGAAGAGAGCATGAAAATAAAGATGAAAGGCCACAGTCTCAGCTGAGATATATGAGTGTAGTTAGATAAGCTTCTGATTTAAGTTACTTAGGAAACTCACCTTGAAGGTTCTGTCACTGTGAGACAACTTCTGAGGGTGGCATCTGCTAACAGGGCAAGGTCTAGAGAGGAAATAAATTTGCAATTAAGTGCATTACTTACTCAGCCTAACCTAATCAGGACATAACTCAGAGTCACACTTGACTGGACACTCTCTCTGCACTGACTTTACATGGAACCAAGGGAAGATACAGCAAAACTGAAAAGGCTTAGAAGTAGCTACACCAACACTTTTATGAAAAAGCTTACTAACGTGAAACTAATACATGAACATGAGAGTATTGGAGATCTTAAGGAAAAGGTAGACGTGAACTTCCCTACCTCTCATGGTTATGCCTGATTTCAGTACAACTAATAATGGGATTAAATTAAGAGTGAAGCTTCCATCCCTTTTACATGAAAGTTGGCAGCACCATAGAATCCAGCTGACTTTAGGGGATGCTCATGAAGCATCCTGAGAACAGGGACTTTTGATCTTAATGCTGCAGTCATGTATCTGAGCAGCATGATGTACAAGCATTAAACTAAACATTTGTATGTGTCTGAGGGAACAAGACGAGGAATTGGAAATTCAGAGTTTTTCTCACTTGCATTAAAATTATTTTTCATTGTTGTTTTGTATTTTCTTTTCTTCTCTTTTTCTTCTCTTTCTCTCTCTCTTTGCCCCTTCCTTCTCTTTTCTTCTCTTTCTCTCCCTCTTTCTCTTTGCCTCTTCCCTTCTATTAGAGCAAATGTGCATGTTTGGATAGTGCTGACTGCAAGTTTTGCCCAGTCTTCAACTCAAGTCAGTTCCGTTATTGCCAATAAATATTGTTATATTCACAAAGACCTCTGGATAATCACCATGATCTCAGTTGTTATCACTCACAGATTCAAATAACCTACCCCTTTCCCAGGACAGTGACAACTTCCAATAATATGCCTCCAGATGCAACATCCTGCCTTCAGCCACCCAGAGGTGCTTTTAAGTCACATAACAGGACACACAGAATTTACAAGCCCATATAACAGACATGATGTGGGTGGCACCACTGCTTCCTAAAGGTTATTTACAAACTATGTACACTAAAATTACTGTTTACTATCCTGTACTAAAACTGAAAACATGGATGATCTAGGAAGATTATATTTTTTGGTTTAACTTGATTCATTAATTTAAAAGTTCCATAAGGAGAGGAATAGAAAATTACATAAATAAAAATAAGTTATCAGGAAGGGGGGTTTAAGTGACTAAGTATTTTAACTAACGCTCATAAGAAATATATCAGAAGAATATAAAGGGCTTATTACATATTTAAAATGCATCTAAGAGTAATGATTAATTAAACTATATAGAAAAATCACACCATCAAAACAAATAATATAATAATCAAAGTGATCAGCTCTAGACTTGTGATTCATGAAGTTTGACTTACCACACCTTGAAGATAAAAGTCAATAAAGCAGTAAAACCCCCATCATGACAAACACTAAAATTGCAAAAATTAAACAAGTAAGAAAACTACAAGTAAGAAGACTACAATGATAATGCATCGTCCTAATATTTATAGATTTTCATTAGATTTTCACTAATATAATTGCTTCCTGAGTCAACAAGTCACTGAGAGAAGTGAGTAAGTTGTATTGTCAGTCATGGACTAATATCATGCTGGCATCAGGTATAAGAGATCAAGAGATTACTGAACATTCAACCTTATTTTACTGGATTTTATAAAATTTGTTCAACCAGTATATTCAGAGATTATATTCAGCACTGGGTTACCTTCTACTTCAGAACAAATTATCTATAATTACCTAAGAGATTAATGTAACATCAAATTGCAGTGGTTTCAGCCATGTCCATGGTGCCTTAAGCAGTCAGACACTGTGACAATACTTAAATCAAAAGGACATTTTTTCCCCTAAACAAGAATGAAACATGGGCTCCATTGAATAGGGTGATTTCCAAGATGAAGTATTTACAAGTTTGCATAAGGAATGAGTCATATAAAATTAATGCTCAGCCGCAGGATTCTTGAACACATAAAACTTTTTATTATCTGCTGAGTTTGCACAGCCAGATTAATGTACATGGGACTACCTGCTTAGACTGAGTTGTATGATTTGTTAAATACATAACTAAACATGGCTTCAGCCACAGCCATGTGTAATTCTTACAACTTTCCTCCTGCACAAGCCTTTGAAAATATATCCAGAAAAGAAAATGGGAATATTTAAAATTACTGAAAAACACATCTGAGAGCTTGCTGTAGTCTAACATGAATTTCTGCTGAATAATGATACTGATTATTTATTTCAGGGACACACTTTGAAGGGGATAAGAAAACTATTAATATTAAAATATTAATATTTTAAACTAAAAAAAAAAAAGATTACTATAGTATTTCAGACCACTACAAATACTCTCTCTCACATAAATGGTAATAAAACCAAAAAGTTACAAGCCCCTATGTATTTCTTTGTGGTTAAATCCATATGCAGAATTAAAGGCGGACAAAAGCATTTGTATTTTAGTCTTTCACTCTTTAGTGGTGGAAATAACAAATTTCCAAGTTCATTGTACTATGCTTTTTATCCAAAGATCTGGATGTGCTTCATAAACTTTAATTAAGCTTCACAGCATGACTACCAGTCAGGCAGAAATCTTTTCATTTTCAGAAAAAGTATGGCCTGGCCTTCATTCCTTGCACAGCTGTTCTGATTACATATTGCATTTTCTTTGCTGTGTTGTAGTGTAGAAAAATGTAACAGCAAAGCAAAAGGCCCCAGTGTGCCCAACTTCTATTAGCTTAACTTTCTTTCCTTTTATTTCTTACTTTTTTGATAATACTTTACATTAACTGTTGCATTTTTTTAGCTCTACCACTGAATTAATTTATGTATACTTAAACTGAGATTGTGGCTAATGCACATATCTTTTTTTTTTTTTAAGTTAGAAAGAATTATAGCATAGGTTTAATTTTCCTCTAGAAACTATAGAAAATATATGTGAGAAAAGCACACAGAGACAAAACAGATTTTTAAATTACTTGCTACAGCAGTTGTACTTGTCAGAACACAGATCCTTTTTTCCTACATTTTTAATGTGTGTAGAGCAATACAGCCACATTTTCTTTTGAGATATATGAACATCTCAATAAAATTTAAAAAAAAAGTATCATATTAACAAGGGATCCTTTTTCTCCTTCAGAGTATGCATTAGGGTTTATGTTACTTTTAAATATAGTGCTATATAGCAAGGCATCATTTCTTCAGGACAGACTGAAGAAGTGAGAGGGATATATTAATTAGCTTTTTTTGCTAATTGCAGTTGCAATTTCAGTGATTCTGTGACATTTCTGACCAAAACCACCTTCAGCTGGATATAATATCAAACTTCATTTGAATGGCTTGTGTCTATAAATAAGAAAAACACTTTTACAAAATGCTGGGTTTAAACCAAAGTGTAAATACTTTGAAAAAGACACTAAATTATGAAAGTATATGTGATCAGCTTTCCTAGGTATCTGTGGTCCAGAGCAACAAATAAAAAATATTTGTGAAATGTAACATAAGCAGTTCAGTCAACCAAATATAAATCAGAACAAATACTGTGCGGTACTGAAACTTTGCAACAAATTGTAATACTTGAAAAGTTAAGAAAAAAACTCCACAGGATTGTTATTAAAGCACGGAGATGGGAGCAATTGTGCTAAACTTAAATATAAAGTCCAAGCAAAAGACATTTGTGATAAAGAGGTCAAAGTATTTCCTAAAAATATTGAGACAGTACGTATTATCCCAACTCATCTGAGGTACAGAAGATATTAGTATTTAAAATCGATGTGGAAGGCAATGTTTTCTTTAAAGTCAAAACAAAATAGGAACTAGTAACATGAAGTAGCTTCTGTTTTAATAGAACAGGTTTTCTCAAAAGGAAAGTATAAATAGTACTATATTCCCAGTTTACATGGGATCACTACATGGGCTCTCCTGGTGGGACATGGTCAGTATCAGCTTCACCTGCTGTCCAGGAGATGCCTGCTCCCCATGGTGTTATTCAACGATGAGGGGAACTCAGATAAACCTCACTTTATAATCTTTTTATATTTCAATGTTGATTAAAAAGTTATCTGTAAGAATTTTTAGCTTACATGCAGTTATTGTAGTATATTCTGAGAAAGCATATATAAGTAGGCCTGTGTCTGTATGTTTGCTTACATTATTTTTTCTGTTACGGACACCTTATGACCAATAATGTCAAGCTATAATTGCTAAATTTTATTTTATTAAAAAAGGTTATTTAAAAAGCTAGATATATGTAGCTTTAATCAATCACACATATTTCTGGCAGGATATATTTAACCCCCAGCGTCACTGAAATGTAGCAATATCTATGAAGTATAAAATGTTGCCAAAGGAGTGTATCTGTATTTGTAAATCCCATTACCTTCAAGGTTCCCTTTATAATGGAGCTCATGGCTGTCACAAAACCTCTTTACTGCCCTTCTTCCTTTGGGGTGTACCTGCACTCCAGTTGTGGATTTCACTCCACCAAAAAGTGTCACTTTGGGTTATGCAGCTTTGCTGACTGGCAGGAACTCACTCCAGCATGAGACAGTCGCAGTGACAAGCCACCTAACTGGAAGCATCACTGCAGAGGGACAGCTGATGGGCTGAGGCTTGCCCAGTGCAAGGTAAGCAGCTCCCAGCCCTACCACTTGCTGCAGCAGCCAAATCCTGCCAGGCTAGAAGCATACTCAGTTCTTCCTCTTCTGACAGGCTCGTCACAGGGATATTGACTGCTTGCTCAGCTGCTTTGCTAATGGATAGGATGAGCTGGCAGCGTGGCTGTGCCAGAAAGGGGAATGTGCTGCGCTGGGCACTTGCATTGGCCCAGCCCTGTAAATGCATCAGCACAAGGCTGTGCCCCAGCACGTCTGCCTTGCCCTCCACTGCTGCAGGTAGCAGCGACACTGAAGCTGACAATTAGAGAAGTGCCATTATCTCCCTGTCAGTAATACCTGCTTTCATATTACTGGGGAAAAAAAAAGAAAAAAAAAAAAAAAGAGGAAAAAAGCCTTTCCTGGTCCTTACGTTCTTTAATTTTATGATACGAATGCTTTCTGCCTACAGGTATTTTGTGTCACACCATGCAGGTTGCAAAAATGTTATTTTTTATCTGAGCATCTAGCTTATTTTAAAATTCTTGTGCATGCAAACAGAAAAACTAAGCTGATTGCTTGCAGTTCACAGTCTGAACTGAAAAATCTACATCTCCAGATTCTAAGCATATGCAATATACCAGGTTAGCCTCTATAAAAATTTATTTGACCCTCTTAAGACAGTTTGGCTGCTAAGAGATAATAAGAAATCATTAATATTTTTATAATGTGCAAATTTTAAAAATATTTAAGTACATGCTGTCATGGCAATAACTGCTCGTGATAGCAGCTCCTAAAAATACTCCTGAATTTATTACACGATTAGCATGTACATGATTCCCAAAAGAACCATTTCATAGATAGGTACTTCTGAGGGCCTACTGCCAGTACATTAATGTTTTTGATGCTATAAAATCCCTGGAAGAAATGCTATGTTATGAATAGAGACATTTCCCTTGCAGTGAAGGGGAATATAACTGATTTACACGATTAAATGTTTTATGGCTCCTTGGAAAATCTGGTACCTCATGAAATGATATAGTATGGGCAGTTCCCCCATTGTAGCTTTTATCAACAACAGTAAACTTTCATCTATTTCTGTTAACAATGGATTTAAAATCACATCAGACATGGTTTCCAAAATGGTAGATTCAGCATTTAACTTCCAATAGCACTAACTCGTAATATTCAGGAAATTATGCTTCTTTATTGACATACAGGATAAAGAAAAAATTTGAGATCTCATTTAAGAATTGGACTCCAAAAGGGTATTTTGATGTTCACCTGGAGGAGTATGACATAATTTAAATGTGATTTTTATAAGCAAAGATAGAGTTTCAAAGCAAAGAATATAAGTCCTTATTAAATCATCATGAGTGCTTCACTTGTAAAAAGTTGCTTGCCTGAGCATTCTGTCAGGAGCTTAGTTATGTTCTTTTGCCTGACAGATGTGGAATAGTGTGTAACAATAAGACACTGATGCAGCATGAGCTTGCTCAGCACTTTTCTGGTGGCAAAGTGCATTAGTGGCAGAGTTGTCACAAAGTATCCTGAGACAAAATGGAAACTACAGTTCAGAATAGCACAAGATACATCCTACTGTCTTATATTGTTAAATAAAAGGAGTACTTCAGACAACTGATTAAATATCTCACAAGATTTAACTGGAGAAAATCAGATATTTTCTTCATACTTTGGAGAAAAGGAAGGCTTAAATTTCAAACAGTATTTTCTTATTCATCAATCTAGGACATCAGCAATCATAATTGCTAATCAACTGCTTTCAGAATAGCAGGGAATGACACAATCTCCTTTGTCATAGAGTAGCTGCCACAGAAAAGCCACAGTTGCATTTCATTGCGAATGCAATACAGCGCCCTAGGAAAATGTGTCTTTGGAAGGCAGGCTACAGATCTTTCAGACACTGCTAAGATATTAATAACCAACAGTACTAGCATGTTGTAAGTGGGCTATTTTAAAATTTAACAAGCCCTTTTACATTAAAATACACAAAGAGAACCCAGTTTACTAAAATTTAGTTCACCAAAGGCAACAGCAACCATCTACACCAGCCATGGAAACAACAGTCATAGTCCATTGCAGGTTGAATTATTTCACAAGGTACATATACCTTCCATAAATTGTTTGAACTGGCATTGGTTAACAACTGACTTAATTTACAACTGCACAGGTAGCAAGAAAATATTCTACTTCGGTATTACACAAAATTGAAATTACCTTACTCTGTGTTCAGACTAATCCACAAATGCTCCCCATGTATAAGTTTTTATTGCTTTCCTGTCACATACTCACAGTTGTTTATCCACCAGAGAACATCTCACATAAGTCATATAATGTACCAATAAATCTGGAATGACACAAATTTAAGTCAGGATTTCTCTTTATCTGGAATACAGTATCAGTGAAGTATCCTGTATCTGGCATAGAGTATCTCTCTTCAATAAAGAAAATTATTACCACTTCTTCACTGAGAATTGCTTGATTTTTTATTTTCTTTCAGGCAAAAGTCACTGCTAGAAACTAGAAATTCAAACACACGAAGTATTACAGAAAAAACACAGGTAAAACCAGGAGAAAAAACAATCACATTGCCATTGCATGGTAAACTCCAAAGTAATTGCATCGCAAACATTAAGACATAATTCTTCTGTACCACATGTGACTTTGGGTCTGCACTGCTTAATGTACAGCTTTTTAACTTACACTGCTTATTACTGGGAAGATACTCATACAAGAAAAGAAAGTCAGACATTCTTTTTCAATTAGGTTACATTTGAAAAACAACCTGCAGAAACAAAAACCCAGCAGCTACAGAAAAACATGCATTTGGCCAACGTAACTAGAGGGGCAGCACCATCATGCAAGAAACATTTTTGAGATTTGAGAGACACAACCGAAATAACAGAATGGAATTCAAGAAAGCTAAACCCTAATAAATAGTGGGACTCTCCTCAGGAAGAAAAGGAGCTAAATGACTTGCTTGACCTTTCACTTACCATTTGAACCTCTGTCTTCAGAAGTTCCATCTCTTTGGCAATCCAGCATTTCCCTCTTGTCTCTTAGATCTGAGTGTTCAGGAAGCATGACACTCTTCTTTCCAGAAGGAGATTTAGCCACAAGGATCCCTCCCTCTCTTTCTTTTTCTGTCTGTTTTGAACTACATTTTCATGTTCTTCCATAGGAATATCCTGGGAGAACACAAACTGACCATTTCTATTCGTTGCTCTACTTGCAGAGTCTCTATTCTTTTTGCATCTTCTTTTTGACTTATCTAGAAAGAGATACAAGAAAATGTAATCCCACACATGACCAAAACAGTTTGTCCTTCAAAATGCAGCATTCTCATCTTACTTGATTTGCAAGGAAGACAACCACAGGAGCTCAAGTACCATTGTCTGCCTCCCTACATATGTCAAGAGAAAAAGTTGCAAGTTAATGAAGTCAATATGCTATTAGATATATTGTAAGCAGGGAAGGGGAAAACACTGTTTCATATATCTAAAAACAAGCTGAGTATTCAGAAGTTGCCATGTACAACATTTTGGACTTCAAGAGGTAGCTATGAAGGAGCCATTAAAAGTCAGCTGGGCCATCAAGACCAGGGTCTTATAACGGCAAGCAGCCACTGTACTGGAACTCTGTAACCACACTGAATGCACAACCTCTGCATTTATCCCACATTTTGAAGCATATTAAAAAATTTAATTCCTCTGGCATGAAGAGCCAGGTATCTGTTAGGTTGCAGGATCAAAGGAGGAAGCAGTGACTTAAGCACCTTCTCTAGGGAAGGCTAAATAAAACACAGCCTGCCATTACAGCAGGGTGCACTGGCATTCATAGGCATTGCTGGCATCTTTGGTTTTTCATTACATTTGGGTATGTTTTCTTCCACCCAGGAACATAGTCCTCCTTTAGTACTACACAGAGGAAAGAGGAAGCAGAGTGTGAAGGACTAAAACCTCGCAATAAAGAAAGAAAGCAAAGAATTGTGTTTTGCATGGTCGGTTACAAACACTGAGACAAATCTTACAATCCTCAGTGCCAAAAAACATGCTTCTTCCTTTATGAGATTCTATAATTTCTTGGCATTGTTGTTCAAAATTCCCATCTATTTTGTGTCTCACTGTGGAATATGCACTATCTCTCAAAGCACAAGCTCGGTGCCTAAGGAGGCAATCTGAAATTTTACACTCAGAACTGTTTTATACCAGACAACAAAACCCTTTATTTTACTCAGAATGATTTTGTTCTTTTCATAGGTAGGTTCTGAAGGGTTATCTCAGTAAGTGTGACCACTGTTCTTTTTCACTAAAAATGCCTTTCACTTTTCAGTAAAGACGTTTTCAGAAAAAATCCAGTCTTTTTCTACCTTTCAAGCACCGTATATTCTTCAGTAAGGCCATACCTAAGTGTCTTGAAGCACTGAAATTATAGCCTGAAGTAAATTTGTACATCTGTCAAATAAGCAAGAGTGTGTGAGAATGGAGAAAAAATTAGGTCAAGGTCAATTTCTTTACTCAGAAAACACTTTAGACAAATGTTTTCAGCATCATTTTGTCTAAGCAAATTTTAAGAGCTGGGTTCACATGCCTGAATAATAACAACATGAATTTGCTTAAGAGTAGCACAGTACTCCAGTGATTCAAGCAGTCATAAAATAATAAGAAACTGAGCAATAAAGGAAGAAAAGCATTGACAGAAATACCTTTTCCAGGAGATGTCCATGTTGCACATCAGATGTTGCAAGGAGCAAAACTGGAGCAAACTTTGGAATGTTCTGCAGAAGTGTTGTAAAACCAGCTTTCAGTGTAGGTTCGACAGTCTTCTGCCACAAAGGGATTTGTGGGATATAAATGGTACTTGGTGCTGTTCTTTGAGCTTCTCGCATCAACTGGTAAAATGAAAGCTTGGATAAGAAAACTACATCATGTAGAACAAGATACTAAATAACTACATATCAGTCAAACTGTTTGGTTATATAAAAAGTACAGGAAGCCAAAACATCAAGACAAACCAACAAATGAACAGCTCCTGAACAATAAGGTAAGATTTTCCCTTTGACTCAAATAATAAGCTGGTCTGTGATCAGGAAGACTATCAAGTACTATTTTCTCACAAACTAGGGCCATACTTCCGCTAAGAAACCTTGTTAGTCGCCAGCATTATGCTATCACTTTGGCTGCGTTAAGTAACAGCTCTTAAATCCCACAGGACTGTCCAGCCACATACCCAAACAACTGGTCAGTAATCTGTTATAGCTTTCCCTCTCAGCAAAAACCTGTCGGGGTCTCTTCACTGTCCGTACATAACCAAGTTCAGCAAGACATGACCTTAAGTAATTGAGATCTCTACACCTGTCAAGAGTAGCTGAAATTTGGTCATAGTTTCTGGAGATGGCAGGTCAGAAGAAGCAAAAGAGCATTCCTAGGGAAAAAAAAATGAATGTGGGCATGGAAACACACATTAGTTGCATTTGAAGAAGAACACAGTTGGATTGGCTTGAGAAATACTTTGGTGCAGGTGCAGTGCCAGCTGCTGCTTGAGCTCTGGGTGGTGAGAACCCTGGGCAAGAGGCTGTGACTTCCTGACCCTTTGTCCAACAAAGGGCCTGGGGCCCTGTGGACTATCTGGGTGACTGGACACCCAGAGACACTGCAGGAGCCAATGGCCCCCAGACTTTTGCATGCTTAAAGAGTATCAAAGCCTGAGGCATCTTTTGTTCAGGGTACCTCCGAGGAGGTACCAGCTCGAGCTGTTATTTTGTAATTTAGTTATTGCACTATGATTAAATTATTTTAAGAATCAAGACTCTGCTATAGGAAACCTGGGTTCAAGCCAGCAAGAAACCTGCTCTGCCGGGGTGAGTGTGGGGTGCGTAGCTATGAAGGGTCTTCGGTCCTAGCCCAGGTGGTGTGAGTGTGACTGCCAGCCTGGCTCCTGGATGGTCAGACACAGAAATTTCCTTAGCAGGTTAAATTACAGCAGTACACTAAGTATGCATAAGATGTATATTTATTTTATTCTATTTTATTTTATTCTAATGGTTTAATCTTTGACTTGTGTATTAATTTCCCAGTGATCTTGCTTTGCTATCATGAAACAAAGTTGTGAAAAAATTTGTGGGTTTTTTTCTACCACAGTACTGTTGTACCCTTTATTTGCTGAAGTCAAAGATCCTAGAGACCCATCCAAACTCAGCAGGTCACATTTTGTGAACATCACAGCAATAGAAAGGGAGAAAAAATAATTGACCAAACACTGAAAATGATAGTCTATTTTTTGAACCGCTAGCTAACAAAACTTCCACAATTAAAACATTGAAAGATTAACATTAACTCAGCAGGGTAAAGGCACAAAATGCAGACATTAAATTTTTCTCATAGTGTTCTAACAAATCCTTTTTCATTTTCCTGCTGATACATAAGTTGCTACTGGTTCAACATTTCTCAACCAGCTCTTTAAGCAAGTTGTCTGATGGCTTTAGGGTCCAGTCTCATGTATTAATTTAGAAAATACCTTTTCTCGCCTGAAAACAATATTAGTTTGCCTTAAGTTTTATCTAAAAACAAACAAACAAACAAACAAAAACAAACAAACAAACAAAAACAAAAAACCAAAACATCACAACCCAAAAACCCTCACAGTAATACAAACACTTTTCTTGTCTGTTAAACTTTCAAGTACTTTAAAGGTCAGTTATTAAAGCACTCTGCTTCAAGCAGGAAATTTAATAATTCTCTACTTGTTACATTAAACTTTTGCTAGGGGCTAAAGTCAAATAAAAGGCATGTACATCTTTCCTAAAAAGTGAATTTTCACAAGGGTGAGACCTAATGATCCTGAAGAAAAAAATGTAGTAAAAACCTTATCTGCAAACAGAGATTTTTTTATCCAAATATTCTCTCAAATTTAGCAAGATTTCATGGTGACAGTATCATTAGCTCATCAAATTTGTTTTTCTCTCAGTTCATTCAAGGAAAACAATCCTAGCACTCCATTTCAAATTGCTATGTTTACTACCAAGAAGAACACTTAAGTATGACTCAAACTACTTATATTCATCCAGAAAATGTGAAAAATCACCTATCCTCATCTGATCTTATCAAGACTTTCATAGAAGTATGTGGAGGATTCAGTGAATGAAAGGACTTTATTGAGCAAACCTTACCTTTATCCTGTGTTTATGGATATGTGCAATGCGTGCTTGAGAATTGCATTTCCCGGGCACGCCTGGCCACGCTTGCTCCCTGCCTCCCTGTTTCCTTCCCCAGTTCCCCCCCTCCCCCCCGCATTTGCCTGTATCCCTGTCCCGATTCGTTTCCCTGGTTGTCTGTCTCGTGTTCCACTCCACTTTTGGTACCACCCCCATCAGAGTTTTTAAAACCCCTAAGTACCACCATTAAATTGGCATTGCATCACGCTCAAACCTCGTGGTAACCCTTTGTGCAGTGCTGCCCTTTTCCCTTACCCCTCGGACCGCGGCAGTATTTCCCGGTATACAGATTAATTATGGCAAATTTCTAGAATTCTGCCATAGTAGAGAATCATGCATTAGATCTCTTTGATGGCACCTCATCTCCTGCTCCTGAGAAGGAGCAGCTGATCCAGTGGAAAAAAAAAATTGCAGGAAATCCCTGCTCCAGGACTGGATCTGTCACTTATATAACATGGGAGCCTGCAGAGGCAGAGGCAGATGCCTCCTGAAGATATCTACAAACCCTATTCTAACTAAGTTCTATAATAGAAAAACACCACAATTCAGTTTTTCAGGACTGGCTAATTACAGTCCACCCATGTGATATTCCTTGGACAAGATCCTCAGCCTGCTTTATTCCTCCTGGGTAAATAGAGTTGGAGAGGAAAAGGTTCTGCCAGCTGCATGCCTGTTCATGTGAAGATTGCTGTAAGACAACTACAGAGGCTAAGCAAGGTGTATAACAGGAGGCAATACAGGAATAATGCAGACAGACATAGAACTCAAACACTAACATTTGTACTCTGTTGAAGACTCGGCTCCATCTGAATTTCAAAGAGTCCTCATTTGACTTCTGAACTAAAAGCATCTGGAGGGTCAGCACACTGATTTTTACCATCTGCCTCATCAGGAATGCTTGTCCTTCAAGAGATGTGTTTCATCAAACTGCCACAGTATTTAGCACCTTTCCCTCAGTGGTGGTTCTTGTTTTGGAAGCCTCTGTGGCTTCCAAGCTGTTCAACAGTGATCAAGTAAGATAGAAAATGCACAAAAAAAAATCCCACTCTTCAGGATATGGCTTCTTTGGCAAAGGCAGCACAAACTCTCTCATACAAGCTTTGGCACTGAGGGGAAGACAAGGACAGAGCCATTTCTTCCACAGCTAAATAAGGTTCCCAGGAGCTCGAGCTATGCTGAGAGAGAACAATCTGTATTCAAGACTTCATGCAGTTTCTGAAGAGGCCATAAATGAAATACCTGACTCAGAGAAATAGATGTATGTCTGAAATTTCCTCACCCTTAGTAGTCCATGCTTCTTTGGGGCTCTAGACAATCATACCTAAGTGGCTCTGTCTTTCTGGCCTTTCCTCTCCAGGTTCGAATATAAGAATACACTGAATGAGTCTTCTCTTTAATCTCTTTTTGCCCCCTTAGAGCCTCTGTGCTGGTCTGAAGTTAAGAAATACAAAATATGAACAAGTAATGCAGAAGCTTTACTTTGATCTTCCTTTCAAATGCAAATCAGATAATATACCAGAAGATAAATAATATTGGAGCTAATATTTCAAAATACTTTTCACATCTTCTAATTCAAATGGAATTATCTATAGCAAATTTTGGCAAATAGTTACCTAAGCTGATAATAATTTTGTCCAGCTGCTCTACCAAAAATTAATGTTTTCTTCTAGCAATGTAAGATGTACATGAAAACTTAAAACTGCATCAAATAAACAGCTCTATAAAAAGAAAAATACTGAAAGATCTCTTGAAATGTGCCTGTGTATGAAAATCACTAAAAATATACCAACATGTAAAAACAACCCATAGATTTGTAATGCAGATGGTACCTTAAACTAGCATATTTTAGAGGGAGTCTATGACAAATAAGAAATGTAGATCAGAACAGTTTATTATATTTGTAGTCTACAAGTGCTTGAGGAACACACAGAAGAAAAATCTATCCTCAAGAGTGTTTTAATAAAGCTGATTATCTATGCAGCTATTTGAAAAGATGTGCCATGCTGCTCATCTGAACATCAAATTCACATTCTCACTAATATCAAAACACAGTCTTCTCAAATACTAACTTGAATAACAATAGTGACATCGAGTGGTCATAGTTGTTAATTACTGCTGTGTATTGCCATGAAATCCCTGCTATGACAGTAATGCCAATGCACAGACTTCAAGTAGTGCTAAATTAGGTAGCACTTCTTGTACAGCAGCTACCGAGATTAATTCATTGCAAGTTGTCAACAGGCAGTTTGTATTCATAGTGGAACATTTTAAACATAATCCTGTGTACAATGCAGCAGAGCCCATTACATACTGACAAATGTATGAGCAGGATACAAAGGCAGAGCATCCACCACAAGATGGGCTGCAGCCTCAAAAGGTTGGCATCAAAGGCCTGAAGAAGATCATCTGAACCATACAAGCATTAACATGAAGTGCCAGACATTTGACCAGCACCAAATTCCGTGGCTGATTTCTGTCTCCACAAATGCATCCCCACCACTTAGTCCTGGTATTGGTTCTGGCCCTTACTCAGCCTCTGCACTGATGGGAATCCCACTTGTGCCCATGTGTTCTTGCTCCTTGACTACTTTCTACCTGTCCAAAACAATTTGTATGTGCAAGCTGGATGGGTGCCAAAGCACATCATCCAACAAGTCCCCTTTCTCGGATAATCAGAGAACCGGCATAGAGGCAAGTGCCCTCATGCCTCAGAAGCCAACCTTGCTGCAACAGATGGAGTCACCAAGACTTCAATTAATCATGCACATATGGGCTCAGCTGGGTGGAGTCAATATGCTTGGCTTTTTGGATGGTTGACAGGACTTTACTGCACAGTAAGAGAGTAAGGATCACTCAGTAGTCAGGAATGCAATGAATGCTCATGTGGTTATTTTTGGTGCTTTCTGAATCCACATTATGTTCCTAATATGTTGTTTCTTTCTTCACTCCCTTCCCAATGTACGTGGCCACAGTGTGACAGGAGTTATACTAGAATTCCCCACCCTTTTCACTTCTATATTTTTTTTAGTAATTTGTTTCAGTTTTACATTTAAAAGCAGTATTTCCTCCCAGTTGCCCTCACTGCTTACACATTAAAGATGTAGCCTTAGCTGTCAGGGCAGGCACCTTCTGGTAGTTACAACATGTAGGAAAACACTGGAACTCTTCACAGGTTTGGGTGCTGACGTGTAGCTCTCATCCAGAGCACATCTCAATGATACATTCTCTGCCTAAACACACTTTCACATCATGTCCTGCATCTGCAGGCCATGCCTTTAACAGAAGGCTCTCCTTGGTATCTAGAGCTATTGAGCTGTATCTAGAGCTATGCTGAGAGTCCAATGCAAAGACTTTGATCTTCAGATTTCAAGGAGGGAGTGGTATTTTGCCGGCATGATATGCAACAGCTTCTGCACATGGTGTTGAGACTTTAGAGGAATTGAAAAAGGAAGAAAAGGAAAATCTTGTTATAGCATCATAATAACAGCCCATATGAATAGCCGACTCATTTCTCAGATTCATACAGTGTGCACAAAATGTCCTGTTTCGTTTGCTAGTTGTTTTCTTGTTCTGATGTCCCCAAGTCATTATTCACTGCTGTGCTATATTGGAAAGAAATTATTTCCATAGCATTTCTGTAAGAAAACTAATTGAGAGCACTATGCTAATGGATATTTACAATGGGGCTTAAGCAGATGAATAACAGTGGCACATTTTGTTATGTACACAGGAGGTGGAGGTATCAGATGACCTCCTGCAACTGAGATGATTCTTGCACAGACCTGAAGCAGTGCCCTCCCCAGAGCACCTCAAGAGATTGACAGAGATAACCAGCACAGGAGAGAGCAGAGATGGTTCTTAAGTTCCCAAACAATGTACAATGATGTAAAAGAATGGCAGATAGACCCAAAACATAGCCTTGTTTTTATAAACATTTGGAAAAGTGGAGGAGGCCTGTGGAATGGGAGAAAAATGAGTGTCTGTTAAGGGACCTAGGATAGTAGTTAATGAGAATGCATAAATCAGTATGTTTGGTGTAAAGATGGTTAAAGTATGCAGTATAATCTGTGTTGTTTAGAAGAGATTTCAGTAATGAGAATTAGACACAATAGGATGGCTAGAAGATCTATAATTGTATTCAATTATGTGGGACATGAGCAGGATGCAAATGGTATGGGATAAGGCATGGAGATTGTATTGGGTCTGACTGAGATGGAGTCAGCTTTCCCATAGAAGCCCTCATGGTGCTGTGCTTTGTAGCCAGAAAGGTGTTGATGAGACAGTAGTGTTTTGGCTGCAGCTGAGCAGTACTATCCCAGTGTCAAGGTTCCAACATCCCCCTCACCCTTAAAGGCCAGTAGGCTGGGGGTAGGCAAAAGGCTGGGAAGGGACAAAGCCAGGGGAGTTGACCCAAGTTGACTAAAGAGATATTCCATACCAAATGACATTGTGCTCAGCAATAAAATTAAGAAAAATGAGAAGACAAAAGAGAGGCGTTCATCATTAAAACGATGTCTTCTGGGGCATCCATTATGCATACCAAGGCCCTGCTTCCTAGTTATTGGCTGGACATAACCTGCTGATGAGATAATTAAATGACCTTCATCTCAACCCATGAGTTCTTTTCCATCTTATATTCTTCCACCAGGTCCTGCTGAGGAGGGGAATAACAGAGTGGCTGGGTGGGCACTTGATGGACAGTCAAGGTCAACTCACCAGGTCTTTAAACAGAATAAAACCACTAAGTCAGCTCTTCCCTGTAAGAACATTGCACCAAAGTACTTTGGAAAGGACGCAGAGCAATTATAGCCCAATTTTTTTTCTATATTTGCCTTTCTAGGTGTCCCGGCCATTTCCATCAATAAAGCAATAAATCATTTGTATTACTAGTGCTTTGCTTGACACCAAAAAATGAGACTGGTGAAAAAATATTCAAAAGCTTAGAAGCAGACCCTTACTACTTGGAAGCACTCAATAACAGAATAAAAATAAAATCTCAACTTGTACTCCAAAATTTGCAATGATCTTGTTTTTCAGGGAAGTATGGGACACTTGGACACCAGAAGAGGCTGATAATTCTTTTTTAATTGTCAGGCAGACACAGCACTAAAAAGCAGACGGTTGTAGAAAAGCAACATATGATGACACATATTCATAAACGCAGAAGCCGTCAGTGAGTTGAACATCTTCCTTAAGCCAACCTAAAGCTAATATCTCCTTCCAAAGTCTAAGTCAATGGTCTTAATAAAAAAAATTAACCAGCTAAAAATTGCACAATAAATGAATAATCAGAACTCTGAAAGATTTTTAAAATATCAGATGTATAAACCCCATGTAATCTTCCCTGTCTTTGTCCTCATAATTTTCTCCCTCTTTCCCATCTATTCTTTGTACTTTTTAAAAACTTTGATCAATTTAGACACTATTTAAGAAAACAGAACCTATCTTCTGTTTTGTTTGTAGTATTTTAAGTACAAATATTTCTAACCGAAGTTTAAACCTTTGAGTCCTAAAGAAATAACAAAATTTATTATTTTCCTACAATAATTTTAAACTTTTCCAGACTTAGAGAAGCAGGTTAGACTCAAATTTCCAATCTCAACTTGCCTCAGAGGTTCTCACTTCAGGAAAATTTAAACGGGATTAACTTCCCATTTAGTCACTCAGGAATGTGCAACAGCAAAACAAACTTCTCAATTGTTTTGAAATTCCAATATTTTCTGATGTGAAAAGATAACTCTTTTTCAGGTAGTGGAAATCTTCTACAATCATAAAATCTTTATAGATTTGCCAGAGCTAATTTCTTATGAAAACAGTTCCTGGATTGTCAGTATCACTGACTACGTCACAGTTGTTTCCTCGACCAGCATCTACAGTCTTTATACTGAAGCTTCTATGCCGGAGACGAAAAGGATGCACATCCTACATATTCCCTCTTTTATCTTTATTTTGCCTATAAATTCAGCACAACTATGACAGCATAAATATCCTAAGTTTGAGGGTCATGTTCTAAACTAATTTGTATTTGATGCTCTTAGAAGTTACTCTTTATAAAACTTGAATATTTGGGTTTGATAAATTTGCTGATATATGCATCTATACTAGAGATTTTCTCTTTTTGGAAATATTTACACAGAGACATATTTTCAGCTCACAGAATCAGACAAAATTTCTCTTTTTCCTTGAAGACCACAAGGTGGCATGTGAAACATACAATAAACATAAAAAAAAAATACAGTATAAAGGTGGTGGGCAATTCTACCAGAGGACCATTACCTGAATACTCAAACTCTTTTAAGAAGCGGGCTAAATTTTTTTTGGAGGGTTGCCTTTTTCAGTCCAAACTCTTTGCAATGGAAAGTGAATAAGGCATGCAAGCATTTTATTAACTAGGAGGGACTACCCTTTCTAATATAAATGTATATTATGGCAGTCTAACACATTCTACCCACAGAGTAATCAGTGTAAACTTCAGAAAAATTCTTCCATGATTTTCATTCAACAGCCGTAAGAACCAGATGACCATCTTGCATGCAGCTGTGGTTGTGCTAAATCTTCACTTTAATGAAAACTTAATTAAGAGTTTTTGTTAAACATTAAACTATACTTCAAAATGGAAAAATTTGGTATCTGTTTTGCTACACAATGGAAGGTCTGAGACTGTTCATACTGATGTTTGAGTACAATGAAAGGTTTTTCACTTGCCTCACACAATTCTGAATTCTGCAAATTCAGCAGATACCACTGGCAAGCCTAAAGGACATTAAAGCTGTAAGGATGTTAACTGCTAGGAGCTGGTTGGTGGGATGTCTTATTTTCAAGCACTTTATCTGAGACCATAACACTACATTTTTGCCATTGCCAACAAATATAGCATCATGTTGATGTGTCTGTTTTCTGAACTACACTCCAGGGAAACAACTTCATTCCTCAGATCATTTCAGAGGCATTCCAAACCCCATCCTTCTGCCTCATCCCAACTACCATTCAGCCTGACTGCTATTCTCCCCTGTATGATGGGGAGCTGTGGTAACTCAAGGCCTATGAAATCTTTACAGACATTTCATATGTTGACTGAGTGTTGAGTTGATGAAAGACACCCACAGAAGAGGTCTGTCTGCTCCAGTCTAGAGACTTGGGAAAGGGTCATGTTAATACCTATGGGCATTCAGACAAACTGAACCTGTAGGAGTGGTATTGACATGTGGGCTGGTAAATGGAATCTTCATTTAATACAGATTTTGCATATATACTGTTCTTGAAGATATTCCAGCTTCATTTTTGTTTCAACTTTTTTTATATTGGCTCCTTTTTTTTTGTTTTTTTAATATTTTCTGGAATTTACCCTCTCCCAAACTGTTGCATTTGTGTTGAAAATATGCCTTACGTTATTTCTAGATGACACATGTTTATTACTTTTACAAAGAGGAAGAGAGGGCCTTGTGTTTATGGCCAAAACCAATGAATAACAGGGTTGATTCATTTTGGCTTACTATAAATTCCTTAAAACGTATGTACTATTGCTAAAAGTCATAGAGTTTCATCAGAATACTCATCAAGAATTACCTGCTCCTAAATGAACGAGAATTAATTGCACTTACTAACAAACTGACGAAGGCTTGGATTGTAAGAATCATGGGCTCACCTCCTTCAATCTGCTGACTTTGCATCAAATCTGCTGCACCTGTATAACAGTTCAAATTTAAAACGAAGAAAAATAAATTTTGCTCTAATGCACTGATTAAAACAAAATTTTCAGCTTTCTCTCAGCTGAAATACTTTTGTCGGAAACACCAAGAACATCAGCATTTTAGATTGAAAACCAAAATAAAGGTTAAAACCTAGAAGCAGGGGGCAGAGGAAAGCTGAAGAATTTGAGGAAATACCCATCTTAAAAAATTAATATAGCCTAATCCTGAACATAGCAGACCACTGAGTATCTTATATTACCTGTGCTTGTAAAGTCAGAAGTGTCAGGGAATGCTCCTAGGCCTGCCTGGCACTCATCTTCTGCCAGAAGAAGTTAGAATTCTATTAGAATAATCCCTTTTGCCTTGTGAGAAATACCACTCTTGTAATAAATCTCCATGCTTCAGGAATTAGATCCAGAAACTATTTTTAAAAGGCATTTCTGATACATATTCTCTGTTTTGGATGGATGACAGTCATCCCATGCTAGTTGGCCTCATTGCTAAGCAATGGTCCAGCACATGTTTACTGGATTTAGCACCTAGGATGAATCTGGACTCTCTGTAGTCTCAGAGAATCCAAGTCAGCACATGTTGAGAAAGGTACAGAAGAGTACCACAGTGTTAGAGTATCCAAGAGGAATCCTTCAAAATCAACCCCTCTATTCCTTCCTCCTTCTCTGCTGAGCTTTTCCATCTGTATTACTTCCACTGTATTACTTCCATCTGTATTACTTTCCAGTTCATGAAAAGTTGGTGGCTAGGAAGAGGACTAGCTTCATAAAGTTGCCCAGGTCCCACAGGCAAGAGTTAAAAAGAAGAAGTTCAGTGAAAATAACAAATAAACTTTGAAATTATTCAAGTGGGGAGTGGCTTTGTTAAACTGCTAGTGCTGAAAAGAAATGCCATTTATGTTTAAAAGTGCACCAGAGACATGATCTTGGCATTATGCTCATGACATGTCATCACCACATGGGCACCAGCAAGTAGCACAACATGGAAATAAAAACCCAGGTGACTCAGAAGCATTGTACCTCAAGCCCTTCCTCCCTTCCTGCCTTCCAAACCACTAGAAAAGCTCCAAGCAGCTCTGCCCCTTGATTCAATCGGCTGGGTATCATCAACATGTTGTAATAGCTGGATACAAGTACTTTCATGTAAATCTCCTAATATAAAATGTGTCAGCAGACATCTAAAACAATGACAATTTGCTAACAACTTCCAAAAGAATTCAGATGTTCAGGAATGGCTCACTTCAGTGTGTGGCACACGCCAAGAAGGAGGGTTCATAAAGGCTTATAGGAGGCAACAAAGATGATTGCAAAGGGTGTTGCCTTCCACAGTTGTAGCCCACATTACTAATAGATCTCAGCAAGCGTATCATTACATTGCCATGATGACAGCAGGCAAACAGTATCTCAGACAGAATCTAAACACCTGATGTTTTGTTTCAGACAAATATCAGGACTGGAAATGATTTCACACTGGTAAGAACAGCACAGTTGAAGAGGTTGCTACAAAACTCCTTCATTCCTGCAATGTGGATAATACAAAATAGTTGGACAAAATATTCCTTTTAAAAAGGCTAATATAAACCAAATACCCATTCTTTTTTATTTAAAAGCTTGGAAGATCCACAAAATAAAAAGCAAGGGCAAAGGCATTGTGGATACTGAATGAAAACTCATTTTCTAAAACAGGGTCCTTTATACAGCTCTAAAGGTACAACTAAAATTTGGGAACTATAAAGAGTTAAGAAAAAAATAATGCCTTTTCCCCAAATGTTTCAGAATATTTAATAGGTAACAGGGTCTGTCATGTTTAAGTCTAACAGCAAAAATATAGTAAAGTTGTTTGAGATATATAATGGCTAAATATACGTCCATGCTCTGACTATTGACATGATTCTACATTGCTTCATGTGATCATATAAATAGCTTACCTAAGTATTACAAATTAGTGTATTTAAGATCAGCATTTCCCTGTCCTCAAGTTAGTCATACACAATAAATGTTGGTAATGGATACTAAATGCTATCTGATCATAGGAAATTATATTAGTGACTTGAACAAATGTTCAATTATCTTTATAAGACATAACTACTTCCACTATTTGATTTTAATCACCTTTTTTTCTTATTTTTACTACCTTGCTAAAAAATACCATGGTTTATTATACAATCTTCCCAAATTTTATTGACAAGATAATTCCATTTTGATGGGCCTGTTATTTTATAGCATGCCATAAATAGCATCCTACTTGCAAAATACCTGTAAATATCACCAAAAAGAAGAAGGAAAAAAAAAAAAAAAAGTCTGAAAACACAAGGGATGGTGCTGACAGAGCCAAAGTAAGGCTGTACTTATGAGGCAGGACAGATGGTGATCATCATAATCTTGGTGTCACTGTTTCATGGGAGCTACTAGTATCTGTCCTCTCTGAATATTGTGTCACCTTGCATGGGAAGCACAGCCCAAGACAAGGCAGCGGAGGTGGAAGAATATGATATACCACATCCAGACTGAGATCCATCTTGCATCCCAACACACAGTCATAGCCTAAGCGTTTCCCACAGTCCTCTGGTTTTGATAGTCTTCCAGCTACTGAGATCACAGATGATCGTTCCATTGTCATCTGTGATTTTCACGGTAATTCCAGCTTTTTCATTAAACCTAGATGTATCCATAAAACAAATTACCAAAAAGGCCAGACCTAAAGCATATTGGCAGTATAAACCACACTTTCATAACCAGGAAAAAACCAGAAAGTTATTCTTTCTAAAAACAAGACAAAACAATTTGAAACCCTAACAAATTAAACCTGATTTATTTGGAGAGAAATTTACCCCTCCTTGGCTAGAATTAAATCAGTTTTTAAAACCGCATCACAAAACCACAGTTTCTTTAAATCTCAACATCTTGCCTTGACAACATACAGATCCCTGCTTTTGTGGAAACACAGTAAATCTGGCCAATTTGAAAAATAACACAACTGGATTTGGTGTTTAATGTCCATAAAATGAAGACACTAAAATTCTTCAAAGGAGGGACCAGACGGCAACAAATTACTTCAGAAGAATAGTCATTTTATTAGTAAAGACATGCAGGAAGTGTGCATTTTTAAAAACATATACATGAATACAAAGGAATGCATACAAATCTATGCATTGGAGACCTGGTTTTCAGAAGGAAACAACGTGTATGAGTTAACAGATGCACAAGGGGCAAAAAAGAAAAAAGAAAAAAAAAAAACACAGAAAAAAATCCCCACCCTTCTGCATTTTGTACCCTCTTCTAAACATCTGTGTGAATACCTGTTTATATCAGAAATCTAAAAGCTCTTTCCAGCCTATGCTGCCCAGCAGGAAGAATCTCAGAAAGCAAATATCACCTCAGACTGGAAAATGTGTTTAATTTTAGTTGCTATTTTAGTTGATCTTTTACAGAGATACAAGGCATGAAAAGCATTTTACAAGTCTGTATCATCATATACTGACCACATAGTAGCCACCCTCACAGATTTCGCAAGGTGAAGACTAAGCTCACTGACGTAGCTGTCACACTTTCAGAACCACATTTTTCTATTTTAAATTCATGAAAGAGAATTACATTCATTACAACACTAATCAAACCACTAGGAATACTACACACACAAAAAAAATGCTCTCTGCTGTGGACCTTTGCTTATCTCATTATCAGTGGAGACCTTCAGGAAATTCCCCTGTGAAAGGAAGAGTCAGACCAAAGATTTCTTAAAAAGAATGAAAAGGACTGTGTGGGAATCTCGCAAGTTAAGAACTCAAGAAAGAAACCAAGAGGCAGCTATTTATCTGCCACATGGTCTCAATATTATTTTCATCACTGAGAAACAGTATTTAACAAAAACTTTTGTTTTATCAAAAGTTTGATCTCCCTTAGGACCTCATCTTGGCTCCCAAGCCGCCATTAGGGTTAGGGTTTAGGGAGTCATGATGCCTACAGTTCCAGGAACGGTGTACCTGGAAGAGGCATGCCAGGGGAAGCATGGCACTGCACCAACATTGCAGCCTCTGCACCCACGTTTTAGAATCACAATAACTTCCTTGGGGTTTTAGTTAGTATACTTAAAACTAGAAATGTACAATAAATCAACACAGCACATGGCAACAAGATGTGCAAATTATTTTTTAGTACAGTGACATATCTTAATGGGAAATACTATAAATATGCATATAGTTTTGTAGTGCATGCCCACATTTACTTTAGGAAACAAAATCCTTCAATTCAAAGTTGAAATGATATGACAAACAGTACTACCACCATGATAAAATACAGAGGGGGATATGCACCAATAGATACTAAAAAACTGCATATGGAAAATATTGCCTCAAAATTATAATTCTAAATGTCTAAAGGGCATGGCCTAAGTGAAAAGTGAAAGTAGAGTAAGTCACCACTTGCTTTATATGGCTGCTCAATAGGTTCACAATGCTGCAGCATTTGGAGGATATAAGTCATCCAAAATACAAGAAAATTGAAAAACACCAAAGCTACTAAAATACTAGGACCTAGATAGAACGGAAAAATAGTTGCCATGCTTTAAAACTGAACAACATTGTAGTTTGAAAACTTAGCCCCTTTTCCTCATTCTCTGGTCCATACCCAGTACTGGGAGAAGAGAGGAAAGGTGAAAAGCCACAGGTGCTTAGCTCCTGATCCAAACACATGGAAAGGCGAGTGATTTCCTCCATTTACCTCTGCTCCATCCTGCGGAACAACTGCCACTCCTTGTGGAAAGCTACAAACACCTACCTTTAAATGAAAGCATTTTGTTAGTCTGTGAGAACTTGACTTTGTGGACAGGCCTTACAAAACCCTCCTACGCAACCCTTCCGCAAAGCTCTCATAAACACCTCGGTGTATCTATCAGAGCAGGGCCAAGGGTGAACTCGCACTCACTGGAAATTTTGAAATTACCTTTGTGAAACACTGCTATCCTTAAAAATTCTCCTAATACAGACACGGAGGAGGTAAGAGTGTGCATAAGTTAACACTCTTCTGTCTTCACCTGAGCAATGAATATATAGGGGATGGGGCATTGAGCAACCTGGTCTAGTGGAAGAATCCCTGTCTATGGCAGGGAGGTTGGAACTGGATGATCTTTAAGGTCCCCTCCAACCCAAACCATTCTGTGATTCCATGCAGTGGACAAATCACTGCGGCGACCGGCACTCAGTCCCGGCATCCTGCAGCATCTTTCGGGAACAAAACTATCACACACTCCGCCCCCGCCGCGCCCCGGATGGACGAGGATGCTTTCCTCTGTCCCCTTCTCCAGCCTGGGGAATGCCCCTGGCGCGACGCCCGCGGGCCGGGATGGGGGGACACTCGATCCCTGTCCGAGGGGTCCCGGCACGGCGCTGCCCGTGTCCCGGGGAGCCGCTCCCGCCCGGCACACCATTCCCGGCGCTGTGTCCCGGGGAGCCGCTCCCGCCCGGCACACCATTCCCGGCGCTGTGTCCCGGGGAGCCGCTCCCGCCCGGCACACCATTCCCGGCGCTGTGTCCCGGGGAGCCGCTCCCGCCCGGCACACCATTCCCGGCGCTGTGTCCCGGGGAGCCGCTCCCGCCCGGCACACCATTCCCGGCGCTGTGTCCCGGGGAGCCGCTCCCGCCCGGCACACCATTCCCGGCGCTGTGTCCCGGGGAGCCGCTCCCGCCCGGCACACCATTCCCGGCGCTGTGTCCCGGGGAGCCGCTCCCGCCCGGCACACCATTCCCGGCGCTGTGTCCCGGGGAGCCGCTCCCGCCCGGCACACCATTCCCGGCGCTGTGTCCCGGGGAGCCGCTCCCGCCCGGCACACCATTCCCGGCGCTGTGTCCCGGGGAGCCGCTCCCGCCCGGCACACCATTCCCGGCGCTGTGTCCCGGGGAGCCGCTCCCGCCCGGCACACCATTCCCGGCGCTGTGTCCCGGGGAGCCGCTCCCGCCCGGCACACCATTCCCGGCGCTGTGTCCCGGGGAGCCGCTCCCGCCCGGCACACCATTCCCGGCGCTGTGTCCCGGGGAGGTGCTCCCGCTCGGCACACCACGCCCGGTGCTGCCGGCCCGGCCGCGCTCCCCGGCCGGCTCCGCCCTCCGCGCCCGCT
Organism: Grallaria varia; assembly: GCA_013396735.1. NCBI lineage: Eukaryota > Metazoa > Chordata > Aves > Passeriformes > Formicariidae > Grallaria > Grallaria varia. The sequence continues at coordinate 132,527 of VWZG01001693.1, forward strand.
CCGCCCTCCCGGCGCGGCGCTTCCCCGTGGGTAGGGAAGCGGCTCCTGCCGGAGGAGGAGCGGGCCGGGGCGGTGAGGGAGAGGCGGAGAAGCGGGGCGAGAGGAGCGGCGCTGCGGGCTGCGCCGCGCCCGGCCGAGTGCGAGGATGAGCGGCGGGCATGGCGCTGAGGGCCGGGCGGGCGCCATCAGCTGCGCCCTTCCCTCCATCCCCTCCAACAAACTCCCAGACTTGCGTTTTATCAGCCGGGGCGCCTACGGGACCGTGTCCGCCGCCCGCCACGCCGACTGGAGGGTCCCGGTGGCCCTCAAGTGCCTGCAGGGGCCGCTGCTGGACAGGTGAGGGGCGGGTAGGGGGGCACGGCTGGGGGCGGCCCAGGGCGAGCACCGGGCTGAGCACCGGGCTGAGCCCACCTTTCCCAAACTGAGCAGCGGGTCCCACGCACCCAGAACGGGGACGGAATGCCACGGCGAAGGTGCCGCGGTGGGTGGGTGGGTTTCCCAGGTCGGTGGATCAGTCCTGGTGTTCCGGGAGGCAGCTCTGCGTTAAATCCACGGAGAAAGGGGTCCCCACGGAGAGGGGTCAGCTGGAGCCACGAGAAGGCACGTACCAGCCCCGGAGCTTCCTCTCTTTCAATTGCTGGAAATGGGTAGTTTCGGTCTCGGTTTGCGAGAGGCTGGTTAGGTTGTTTCCTTTGGAGGCTTTTCCTTCTGCAGCGTGTGCCTGGATTGCTCCGCCGGGGGGGATTGACACAGTTTGCCTCCTTTGCGAGTCTGTTGGTTGCTGACTGTTTTTATTAAAGTACAGTGATCAATAATAGATGTGTTGTTTATAGAAAGAGAAAGAGTAATAGGAATATGCCCACTAGAGATTTGTTCTAGCTCCCGGAAGAAGTTTCTCTGACGCAATGCATAATTATTTTTTCCCCCAGATCTCACAGTACTGAGAGAAGCTGATTTAAAACAGTAGTTTTGTAGGCCCCCATCTACAACTGATACTTTCCGTGTAGCAATCGTGTTCCCCATTTTCCAGGGACCCAAGTGGCAGCATGTTTATTACAGGAGCTGCCACTCCCTGTAAGGGAGCAGCAGGTTATAAGTTTTCATCCCTATAGTGCCAATTTTTTACCTTATGAATGCAAATTTGCCTCATCTTAGGGTGTCTGAAGCCTGGCTGACTGCAAACCTGCCTCTCCAGAGTCTTATCTCAGTGTCTTCAAGCTTTATTGCCTCAGGTTTCTTTGGTCGAGTACTGTGCCTTTGGGCACTGTAGCTTCACTCAAAAAGGCTTTTAGTCGTGTGAACCAATATACTAGAATATAAGACAAGTTGTTTATAGCTCTCTCACCTCTTATTACCCATGTGTGTATACATAGGCTTTAGCTCTGAAATCTTGCCAGAAATGGAATCTCAGTTATGTGTTCTCTGATAAATTGGAGGCGGGGAGTTGTGAGTTTTGTGATTTGGTTTTTTGTTGGGTTTTTTTTTTAAATGTCTGCTTAAATCCCTGCAGTGTATCCTTAGAACTCAGTGGGGGGTAAAACACCAAATCCTATTTTTAGCCTTGCAAGAATTTAGATTAGCATGACATCTAACCTGTGAAATTACAATGAAAAGGGAAAGCAAGGTAATCAAAATAATTCAGTCACTTACCATATATTGTGCAAAGCTCAGAAATGGTATCAGAAGACCAAAAACTATAAGAAATCTTTTATATCTGAGTCTGCAGCAAATGATTTGTTGGTTGTATAGTATAAAATGCCAGCCTGTAAGTGTTGTCAAGAAAAGGGAAGAGTTCATGGTACAGTTAATTCCCTAAATGAGGAGTTTGTGCTTTGCATCCCAGATTATGGTGTGTGAGCACAACCCAAGAGCAAAGCCAGTTGGGAAGCTGTCGTGAGCATGTACTCACTGAGGCGTTACTCAGTGCCCTTCTGGTATGGAGCAGACAAAGGTGAAGTGACCTACAGACCCAGGAATAGACTTTGGTATGTTGCAATTTGTTTCCCAGCCACAGCTGAATCCCATGCAAATGTGCCCTACTCTCTGGGAAAACCCCTAGCTTCCTCAAACCTAGTCTTTTCTGAAGAGAGGGAGGAAGGGATAAGAGTTGTGCCTTTTGTCCCATGCTTTTCCCAAAGGCTGCCTTCCTAGAGTCTCCTATAATAAAAGTCTTTTTCCATCACATAGATAAGGACCTCGATTTCACATCCATCTAAATTTAAAGTTTTCCTGGCTTTAGTTCTCAGGGCTTCCTCTTTTCCCCATATACCCTGACAGCCCTTTCTTTATGAGATCCACGTCTCTGGGTCCAGACTGCCCTGAGCTCAATGGACACGAGCCAGCTCTCACCTGGGAGCTGTGTAGCCATGTTTACACAGTGCTGTGCTGAACAAATTGTGATGGGCATAGCCCTGGCTTGCACGCTGCTGTGCTCCAGCACAGCCCTATTGCTTCCGAATCAGACTGGCTCACATCTAAAGGATCCGTCTTAAATGTGCTGTAAATGTCCTGTATTTGGATATTCTAGTCATGTACTTGTACCTGTACCAGCCCCTGCTGATATGAAATCTAAATCTTTTTTCTCAGAATTATCCTTCATGGTCTAATTACCATCATTGTTAACAAACCCATTTTTTTCAAGACTGAGATATAAGGCATACCAAATTTTAGGGATAGAAGCATACTCAAATTGAACTTCTTGAATCCACATGCTGCAAGGTCTGAATTTGTAAAGATGCGTTAGATGAGCATTTATGAAGAGTTTTGAGGTAACAAAAGAGCATTCAAACAGTCAAATTCAGTCATCCAAACATGATGTATCACAGAATCAACTAGGTTGGAAAAGACCTCTGAGATTATCAAGTCCCAACTTTGACCTAACACCACCTTGCTTTCTAGACCATGGCACTAAATGCTACATTCAGTCTCCTCTTAGATACCTCCAAGGACGGTGAATCCACCACCTCCTTGGGCAGCCCATTCCAGTATCTGATCACCCTTTCTGTTAAGAATTTCTTCCTAATGTATAACCTAAACCTCCCCTGGCACAGCTTGAGACTGTGCCCTCTTGTCCTATTGCTGGTTGCCTGGCAGAAGAGATCAATCTCCACCTGTCTGCAGTCTCCTTTCAGGTAGTTGTAGAGAGCGGTAAGGCCTCGCCTGAGCCTCCTCTTCTCCGGACTAAACAACCCCAGCTTTCTCAGCCACTCCTCATAGAGCTTGTGCTGAGTCCCTTCACCAGCCTTGTTGCCCTTCTTTGGACATGCTCCAGCACCTCGATATCCTTCTTAAACTGCAGGGCCCAAAACTTGACATAGTACTCAAGGTGCGGCCTAACCAGTGCCGTGTACAGGGGCAGAATCACTTCCCTGCTCCTGCTGGCCATACTATTCCTGATGCAGGCCAGGATGACATTGGCCTTCTTGGCCACCTGGGCACACTCCTGACTCATGTTCACCTTCCTGTCAATCAGAACCACCAGGTCTCTTTCTGCTGGGCTGCTCTCCAGCCACTCCGTCCCCAGCCCGTAGTGCTGCATGGGATTGTTGTGGCCAAAGTGCAGAATCCAGCTCGTGTTAAACATCATACCATTGGAATCAGCCCATCTATCCAGCCTGTCCAGATCCCTCTGCAGAGCCCTTCTGCCCTCCTGCAGATTGACACTCCCTCCCAACTTGGTATCATCTGCAAATTTTTTAATGATGGACTCAATCCCCTCATCCAGATCATCAGTAAAGGTATTAAACAGGATTGGGCCCAACACTGATCCCTGGGAGACACCACTGGTGACCGGCCGCCAACTGGATGCAACACTGTTCACCAGCACTCACTGGGCCCGGCCAGCCAGGCAGCTCTTAACCCAGCAGAGAGTGCCCCTGTCCAAGCCATGGGCTGCCAGCTTTTCCAGGAGTGTGCTATGGGAGACGGTGTCAAAGGCTTTGCTTAAGTCCAGGTAGGCACATCCACAGCCTCATCCACCAGGTGGGTCACCTGGTCATAAAGGGAGATCAGGTTGGTCAGGCAGGACCTGCCCCTCCTAAATCCATGCTGGCTGAGTCTGATCGTCCATCTGTCCTGTAGGTGCCTTGTGATCACACTTAGAATTATCTGTTCCAAAAACTTGCTGGGCACTGAGGTCAAGCCGACAGGCCTGTAGTTTTCCGGGTCTTCCTTCCGGCCTTTCTTGTGCATGGACATCACATAAGCCAACTTCCAGTCATCTGGGACCTCCCCGGTGAGCCAGGATGTTGGTAAATGGAGAGCACTTTGGTAAGCTCTTCAGCCAGCTCCCTCATCACCCTAGGATGGATCCCATCTGGTCCCATAGACTCTTGAGGATCCAAGGGGCTCAGCTGGTCACTAACTGCTTCCTCCTGATTATAGGGGGCTATTCAGCTCCCCTCCCTGACTACCAGGTCAGGAGGCTAATTGTCCTGCAGATGACCTGTCTTATTGTTGAAAACTAAGGCAAAGGTGTTAAGTACCTCAGCCTTTTCCTCCTCTTTGGTAACTATGTTGCCCCTCATGTCCAACAAAGAATGGAGGTTTTCCTTGCCCCTCCTTTTGCTACTGATATATTTATTAAAACGCTTTTTGCTATCCCCAAGAAGAGTGGCCAGATTAAATTCAAATTGCGCTTTTGCCTCCCTCATCTTCTTTCTGTGTGATCATACGACATTCTTAAACACTTCATGTGTTGCCTGCCCTTTTTCCAAAGGTGATAAACCCTCTTTTTTTCCCCAAGTTCCTGCAAAATCTCCCGGTTCATTCAGGCTGGTTGTCTTCCCCACCAACCCACCTTTTGGCACACAAGGACAGAGTGCTCCTGCACCTTCAAGATTTCTTTCTTGAAGTGTGTCCATCCTTCCTGGACCCCTTTGTTCTTAAGGGTGGTTTCCCAAGGAACTCTATGAACCAGCCTCCTGAGCAGGCCAAAGTCTGCCCTCTGGAAGTCTGGGGTAGAAATGTTGTTGATACCTTCCTATGTCCTGTACAACCAGGGAGTGTTTTTTCAAGAGAGTGATTCAAAGCAGGGACTCAATTTGAAGGAACAATTAATGTGAAAACAAAACATAATTAAGCACTCCTTTTCCTTCAGAAATTGAAAGTGCATTCTTTTAGCCTGTATTGTTTTAGTGTAAATCAGAGTCTGCTAAATTTAAATGGTTGGAGAATCATGAGTATTAAAATCTCCACTCCACTGGAGAATTAATAGTGGGCCTCGGTGAAACCTCAGGGATTGAAGATGGGCAGTAAAATCGGACAAATGTAGCTGGTTACTACCATCGTGGTTATAAAGAATGGTGGAAGTTGGGAGTTCTGTCTGTATTCTCATTTTCTGGAAACATGGATGAAGTGTGAGGGAAATAGATTTGTGAGGTACAGCAAAACTAGGGAAGCTGTCTTGCTTGCATTTGCAGATTCTAATTTGTCTTATGCTGTTTTGTTATCAAAAACAGTGTGGGAGAGTCAAATGGTGGAAGGCAGTGGTACTGTACACCGGGATGTAATTGACAGGGAATATAGTGAACCCAGCATTTGCTTTGAGTTTCCTAGTATTGGTGTGGTAATGCTTTCTGATTGTTTGTTTGTTTTCTTTAAGTGATAGAAACCATCTTCTGAAAGAAGCAGAGATATTACACAAAGCCAGATTTAGTTACGTTCTGCCAATTTTGGGAATTTGCAACGAGCCTGAATTTCTGGGGATAGTAACAGAATACATGACAAATGGGTCATTAAACCAGCTATTACATGGGGTAAGTGTACTTACAGTCTTTAAATAGATATACCTGGTTGCTTCAAATAGATTTTAATTTCCCTACTCAATTAGTATAGTAAAGTGTATTATTAATAATGTTTCACATTAGAAGACAGTCATTATCATTAGTAGTTTTTGGTGCTCAAGTAGACTTTTCTGTATCTCAAAAAAACAACCTAACTCAGAAGACTTAAGTTTTATTGAACTTTTTCCTTTGACATCATGATCTGTAGCTAGCTTTGTATATACAGTCACTTAAAAAATTTCTGTTGTTCTCTAGTTAGGTGCTGAAGTACTTATGCGTACTTCAGCTGGGGTTTCAGAGTAACTGCTAATATAAATATTGAGGGGTTTTCCCCAAATTTGGTCACTTCTAAAAAATAAACTGAAGGTTTTGACTTTAGTCTGTAGAAGCCAAATATTGCTAATCTAAACAGATACGAGTATTTCTACCAGATCTTATTCTTGAGTAAATTCTCCTATGCTGAACTCTTAGCTGCTCCCATTAGCTTGGCCTGAACATACAGTGTTGTTACTGTAAAGCTACTGCAGTTGTCTCAACACCACCTCTTCTGCACCTTTAATCAATTTGTATTTCATGCATTAGAGAGCTCATCTATGGGTTTTTCATAGAGGCATTACTGTCAATATAACTTCTACGAGTTCAGTTAAGTTTTACTGCCTTTTTCTTTATATGTTAATATTTATAAAGGTAGTATTTTGTGCTTAGTTTCAACATAGCTTTTTTTTCCCCAGTGTCAGTTGAAGGTATGATTCTTAGCTTCCTTCATGTAGTACTCAGAATCTATGGGTTGAAAGTTCTTGCAGAAGTTCATCTGTAATTCATATTTCCACACAAATGAGTAATGTAGTAAATGCTCTCTATCGTGTATAGCAGTCATGAACTGTTATGTAAGTGCCAGGGGATGGAAACATAACACTGCGTGATTATTATTTATACATTTGCTTTAACAACGAATCAGTCTTAATGCTCCATTACGTTTTTTTAAGGAGTTCATGTAATGTGTGCTTTAAAAAGATTGCTGCTTGCCCAAGTCACTTTCTTTTTCTTATAAGTCTTTGTGTTATGTTGTGCTGTTAGATCAGAACAGAGGATTATATTCAGGTTTTGTGGTTTTATCTTGGCAGAAAGATGTATATCCTGACATTCCATGGTGCCTGAGATTCCGCATTCTTTACGAAATTGCTTTGGGAGTAAACTATTTGCACAACATGAATCCTCCACTGCTGCACCATGACTTAAAAACTCAGAACATTTTGCTGGATGATGAGTTTCATGTCAAGGTAGAGTTATTTGATTCTTATGTTCTTCAGCATCTAAAATGAGTGAAAGTGTTTTAATCAGTTTAGATGATGAAGAGTGAGGTTGTGGCCATAGAAAGAGGATGTAATTTTATGCTGGACCTTTACTTCTCTCCCTGCGGACAGAACTACTAAGTTTTTCTTTTTGAAAACTTCATTGCTCAAGTGTAGATTTTATCCATCTGAAAAGACTAAACAGACAGAATTTGGGCTGTTTCTGCTGTAGCAGTAGCTGATACTCAGTGGTAGTGACGCTCTTGTATGTCAGCCTTCTGAGGTTAACTACATCTGGCCCTTTCTGAGAAGAAAATAAGAAGTGTTCCTGTCAGAGACGCTCAGACAAGTTACTTCTGGAAGACAGTAGGTCAAATTCAAATGTTAATACTCCATTTGATATTTATCATGCAATATGTACATATCTATTCTGTTAGTGTAGTATAAGAACATGTAAAACATAACTGCAAAATTGGTACATGTTGGAACATGGCTTTTGTGAAGCTCCTTGAAACAAGCAAACATACACAGAGAAGTAACAGGAGTTTAAAACTTAAATTCTGCCTTTTAAAATATCACTGCCATGGTGTGAAAAAGAGACTAAAAGTACTTGTGACAAAATGGTTAGGTGTTTACATAACTACATGAGTTGGATTTGTTTTTTATTTTTTCTTTGTTCATTTTCTTTTTAAAGATCCTCTGTTTTTATAATTGATAGAACATATTATTCAAGTAAATGGAAATAAGAGATATTTTGCACTGAATTTATACTTGAATGGGGAATGTTTCGGTTGTTACCATGAGATTTGTGACTCTTTATGAGTCCTTTGAGCAGAGATCAAAGATCCAGTGCAGATATCTTCTTTCTCTGTTGCACAGAAATTTTCCTTGTCAGCAAAGTGCCTCACGTGCCTTTGTCTCCTCTCACACCCTCAGCAGATCATACCTCCTCCCACTCAGTTGTGCTGGTATTGCCATTTCTCGAGCTTCCTGATAAACCTGATCAGGAGACTAGTCCAATTAATTTTTTATCCACTCATTTTGTAATCACTAACAGCATTGATGTCGTCTGGTGCTCTGCCTGATCGCATCTGAACAGTTGTTTTGCTGGATCAATTGCTGTTGCATGGCTGCCCTGCCTCCTGTAAGGAGTGTCCATAGGGTTTTAAGTGTCTTTTTGAAATGAAGCACGATTCTTTAAATTAGGACAGCTGACAGGAAATGCTAGGAAGGTTGTCATGTATGCCAAATACAAGTATTGATGTACAGAAGTAACACCATTCCCGCAGTGCTGCTGACTGTCCCTGATCTACTGAATGAGTAAGAATTAAGACAAATTACAGTGAGGAAGGCTTGATGAGGATGAGTTGTAGAGAAAAAAGGTTACTTTTCATTGGATGTTTTCNAAACAACAAGACTCCATCTTAAACAATAGAAACAGCTTTCGCTTTTAAGGTATTCAAGTTAGCTTTTTTCCCTTCTTCACCAGCCCATTTCTCACAGGACTTTTTCCATTTCTGATATTGTTTGTCCACTGCCACAGTTTTCACTGTACACTCTTCAGAAAGCTCGTTTCTGTAATTGTAGTTGCCACAGTGCTTGCACAGGCATCTTTGTTGAAAATTTTTTCGCTCTTGTGCAAATGGTGGGCAAGTGCAGAGCTGGTAGCTGGCTGCTTATCTTTCTCCCTTGTGTGCCAGACACTCTGCAGCTCAGCCAGCTGGTGTATTCTGCTGGATGTTTGTCTCCCTATCCATAACCTAGTCTGTAGTCTTGCACCCTGGCTCCTGGATGTCTGAGGATGTAAACTGAAGTCAGTTAATTCTTTATGTAGATGCACTGTAACCTGTAGAAAGGGAACAGGCCCCAGAGTGCACAGTAAAGAAAATATTCAGCAGCTTTTTGCAGAACAGAGTTTCAGAATATCAAATTTATTAAATCAGGATTAATATTTCATAGTTTTGTGAGGTGAAGTGCCCTAAAATTTTTCTGTGAGAGGAACTGTCTTGGGATATTGGCAAGCTAAGCTATACAGAGCTATTATGATGGATAATAAACTTGTGCTTTCTTCATAGCCAGGGAGCTAGAAGTAATCTGTGATTTTTTGTTTGCTTTCTTTCAACACAAGAAAGTGATTTTCTTCATAAAGGGCAGATTTCTACAGCAGATTCCCCAGCCACAGAGTACAAGTACAGGAGTCCTTCCTTAAAAGAACAGGATAGGGCAGTGCTATAGGGATAACATGAGTCATGACCTGGAATACTTTATGAAGTGGAGTTGATGCTTCCTGTTGCTAGAGGAACCATATACTTTTTGTGTGTCAGGTTAAGGACTTTGGGTGACTCCTTCTTCTGGGCATACTTCAAGAATTACTAACAACTGTCAGCAGATATATCCACTTTTTCTTCTCAGAACAACTGATTTGACCTTTACAGATTGCAGATTTTGGCATGTCCAAATGGCGTGTCATATCCATGTCACAATCACGAAGTGAATCCTCTTTGCCGGAAGGAGGGACAATTATCTACATGCCACCTGAAGATTACAACCCCAGTCAGAAAACCCGGGCAAGTGTGAAACATGATATCTACAGGTAACTCATGTTATTCTCAAGCAGTCTTTGAAATTTGAAGTCAAATTTGATTTTCTGAACCTAGATTTTAACATATTCACAGCAGTTTTATTATTTTCAGTAGTAGTATCATAGGTGTATGGGCAAAATGAATTGGGAAATAAAAAGTTGAGTGACTCATTTCTTTACACTCTGACAGGTGTAATGCTCCAGAAATTAAGCTGGGACTACAGAAGCAGGTAGAGGAGACTGGTTTCTCTAAATGAGCATACACATACAGGCAACACAGGGTAAAGAAAAAGCCATTCACACCACTAAGTCAGTGCACCTACCCTTGTAATTTGTGCAGATCACTTAACCTAAATTGCAGAATGTACTCAGAGGAAAGAAGAAAATGTATTTTTGGAAAACGAATAGGAAAAAAACAGGGTAGTGAGGTTGGAGGAAGTATTTAGAGGGATCTCAAGGAATAAATTACTTTAAGAAAGTTCTGGTAGTTTTCCATCGGTCAGTTCTGAGTAGAAGTAATTGAAAAGTAAGTAAAGTGGTGTTGAACCATATAATGAAACACAATCGCTCTGAAGATGTTAGAGTTACAGGAAACTAGTCTGAAATGGTTTAGAGAGTTCAAAGATTACTTGAAGGATTTGACAGGGGAGCTGTGTAGATGGAGATTGAGGAGGCATGAAGAGGCCAATCACGGTGACAATGTCCATCTCTCTGCTGCAGTCTACCACCTTTACCTTTATCAGTCTTTTAATAAGATTGTATCTTGGTGAGAGATGACTCATTCTGAAAAGGGTCTTAATGAGAGGGAGACCACTATTTATCCTAATTATGCCTTACCTTTAAGGGGCACATGAGGTTCCTTGATGTTCTTGTCCAAAGAATACAGATGGCAACATACTTCCTCTCCTCACCCTTTGGTGAGAAAACACAGACAAAGAAAACATTGAAAAGGAAAAATGGTATATTATGGGGGAAAAAGTGTGATTGGCATCTTAATGAGTAAGTGGAGATGAGGGAGACAGATGTTTGCTAGAAAAGAAGTATGTGCAGAGGAATAACAACCAAATGGGAGAAAATAAGGGACCACATCAGCAGGAGGCCATAGAAAACTGATAAATTAAGAAGGAATAAGATTATGTGAGAAGAAAGAAAAGAAGCTGAGACAACATCAGAAAGCAGGATGACAGTTCAAGGCAGGAAGACATGAAGGTGGAGAGACAGTGAAGGATGTCCAGAAAGGCCACACAGGGAAGATCTGTCCTCATGTAGTACATTGACCCTGGCTGGATGCCAGGTACACACCAAAGGCACTCTGTCTCTCTCCTCTGCAACTGGACAGAGGAGAAAATATAACAAAGGGTTCATGAGTTGAGATAAGGACTGGGAGAGATCACTGATGACCATCACAGCAAAACAGACTTAAAGTGGGGATATTAATTAAATTTATTACTAACAAAATCAGAGCAGTATAATGAGAAATAAAATAAAACTTGAAAACACCTTCCCCCACTCCCCTCTCTCTCCTTCCCAAGTTCTACCTTCTCCCCACCTGCTGCACAGGGAGACAGGGAATGGGGAATAGAGTCAGTTCATCACAGGTTGTTTCTGCTGCTGCTCAGGGAGAAGAGTCCTTCCCCTGCTCCCCTGACGTTCCTCCCATGGGAGACGGTTCTTCACGAACTGATGCAACATGGGCCACTTTTCCACAGGGTGCACTCTTTGAGGCATAGGCTGCTTCAGCGTGGGTCCCCTACAGGGCCACAAGTCCTTCCAGGAAAACCTGTTCCTAGGGCATGGGGTCGTCTCTCCACAGGTCAGCAGGTCCCTGCCAGGATCCTGCTCCAGAATGGGCCTCCCACGGGGTCACCAACTCCTTCAGACATCCACCTGCTCCAATGTGGGTCTTCTCCATGGGCTACAGGTGGATCTCTGCACCCCTGTGGTGGGCATGGGCTGCTGGCCCACAGCTGCCTCACCATGCCTTTCCCATGTAGGGAAACCTCAGCTCTGGCACCTGGAGCACCTCCTTCTCCTCCTTCTGCACTGACTTTGGTGTCTGCAGAGTTGATCACATCTTCTCACTCTGCTTTTCTCTGGCCGCAATTTCATCTGCACAATAACTTTTTTTCCTTCTTAAATATATTACCCCAGAGGCATTACTGTCATTCCTGATTGGCTCAGCCTTGGCCACGGTGGGTCCATCCTGGATTCAGCTGGCATTGGCTCTGCCAGACATGGAGGAAGCTTCTAGCAGCTTCTCACACAAGCCACTCCTGTATCCTCCCACTACCAAAACCTGGCCACACAAACCCAATACAGCTCACTATCAGAAGGAAATGCTATAAAGCAGAAATAAGAAAGGGAAACAGGAACGATGTAAAGGGGGAATGCTGCAGTGTTCTAGAACTGAGAAAATAATCTTTAATTGTCGAGCGATTCCAAACTGAATGAAAGACTGGATGTCTAATGGACCACAGCTGAATGTTGTGGACAAATTGAAGCTAATTTATGAGGATCTTTTTTGAAGAAGTAAATTGTTTAAACAACAATCAAGCAGCATTAACTTCTACAAAAGGGACTATGCTTTGCCAAAAAAATGCATAAAATTATTAGGAATGCACCAAAAGCAGACTTTCTAACAGGGAGGACTGCTTTTATTAAAAGTTATGTGAATAAATTTTATCGTTGATGAATGTTAAAATATGAACAGAATAAGTAGTTAGGAAAAATTTCTATGGCTGATTTTAATGATCCGTTATTTCTTTCTTAATTTTTTTGATTCTTCTTAATTAGTAGCTGTCAAATGATATAATGCTTAAAGGCAGTTATATGTATGCAAAATTTAGTATTTCTTAGTGATGTAGGAAAGAAGCTCAGTATATTCGCATCAAGAGTGTGAAGCAAACCTTAAGAGCAATTGCTCATGGTGATTATTATCTGGAACAATACTGTGACAATGCTTATAAAGACATGGCCTGGAAGCTCTAAAATGCACGCTTGTCAGCACCTTGCATTTTTCCTGAAGTTATGGAAGCACTGAAGCTTTAGCCTGGATTGTCTTTTCTAAATTTGGGTAGTGGAACCAAATACTTCAGTACAATGGTGGGATTAATATTAGGACCTCTTGGCATAAATCATGGAACAGGCCAGAATATGCCAAGAGAAAATTGGACAGCTTCATAAAATTTAGTCATAACTTCAATAAAATTGGTGTGTGATGTGCCTCTGAAAAAAGGCCTGGGAATTAAATGTTTCATTTAAATGAAATAACCTGAATTTAATCAAATTATAAAGTTGTTTAAAATTACCTTTTTTTAAGTATCCTGATGGCTGAATAGAGTGACTAGTCTACTAACCAAGTTTGTACACACTGAACCACTTCACATTCGTATTGATGTGAATGGAAAAAAAGTTTGGAGTAGGCAGATGTGCATTCAGTCTCCTAGTAATAGTTCAGAGTGGAGTTCCCAAGAGTCTGTTTTGGAAATTGAATGCTATATGTAAATGACATTTCTTTCTACAGAGAAGATTGCAAGTGTTGAAAGCATATCTATGGGAGGGGAAGCTGGAGTGTGCATACTGAGTGGAAGTGCATATCTTACCTGACTCTTTGCTGTTGTGTTGGGATAGAGATGTGGGTCAGAGTCATCCTCCCTGCTAATACCCGGCTTCCCTCGGGAATGTCAGTGTCCATCTGGACTGGGGGGGTGCCACAGTATTGCAATTAGTACAGAACAGTTGGGTCTCTAGGGCTCACCTTAATTTACCTGCTGAGATTTAAACTGCATGCACATAATTCACAACATCTGACTAGAGCAAAGTTAATACAGATTTGGAATAGGCATTTATATGCCATGTACCTTTTCCGTACTTAGTATTATTAACTAGTTGTAGTTAAAACTCCTACTAGTTTTCATCTATTCAGTCATCATTGTAGTTAACTATAGTCAGTCCCATGTCTGTTTACCGGACCATTATATGAAAATGTTTTAAACCAAATGTAAAGCTGAGCACATTGTATTATTAATTGCTAGTACTCTAAAATAATGTCTTCTCTGCTTTTTATACTTTAAACAGTTATGCAATTATCATGTGGGAAGTGATGTCAAGGAAACGGCCTTTTGAAGGTAAGACAGTGTCTTGCTTTAATTTATTTTTCTTGCCTTATGTAAAGGTTAAGCCTGAGACCTTGGTGCCAGGGGACTTCATTTTAGAGGTTCCTTTTTAATGATTCAACTTCTAAGCCTGTTGAAGAACACTCTTGGATACTCTTCAAATTAGACTCTTTTTTGTATTGGGTGTTTGGGTTTTTTTTTAATTACAGTGTTGTTTTAAAAATACATTTTCTATTTAAAAAGAACCATAAGGTTATTTTGATAAACTGTAAATACTATGTCTGCAAACTTAGTTATTCCTCCTATAGTGAGCTGTTTATATTGCATATATTTCTAATGACTGCATGATGTCTGTTTTGACAGAAGTTATAAACCCCTTGCAGATAATGTATAGTGTGTCACAAGGACAGCGACTAGACTTGAGTGAAGAAAGTTTATCATTGGACATTCCTCATCGAATGCTTATCACAAGGCTGATGGAAAGTGGATGGGCACAAAACCCAGATGAAAGACCGTCGTTCTTAAGTGAGTTTACCTTGCATCATGAGAAAATATCAGATTTCTGTTGGATAGAGTACTTACAGAGCAAGGTTACAGTTGCAAAAGGGAAGTGTTAAAGATGTGAAGAGACATACATGCTCGGTCTTATTGCTTATAGTAAAGTGCTTGGCGCCTTCCACCAAGTCTGTAAACAAACTTTTATGAATGGAGTTACATGTGTGCCATAAAAGCATGTTGTTGTTGAAGTCTTTTGCATTTAATTTCTCTTAACTTAATTGTAAAAAGCCAGCATGTTTTGTTTAACTACTTGTGTTTGTGGAGTTTTTGGTTATTGCTGAAGGGAATTTTTATTTTAAGGTGAGGGATGTGTACTGTAGGATTTACGAGCAAGCTGGCAAACACACCAACAAACCATTGCACATCAGATAAGCTGTAGTAACTTCATCTTGTGTTTGCCTCTCAATATAAATCTTTTTCAGTGAGCCTTTATCTGATTGTTCATTCCTTTATCGAGCAAGAACTTAACTTTCTGTCTTTTCTGTGTTTAGCTTTTTGTCCATAAAACCAAATACAGCTACTTTCAGCCTTCTTTACAGTGGGTTGCAGAATTTAGAGAATAAGATTGAAGTGCAAGCTTGCTGATATTAGAGTGTGAACTGGAAAAATTTTAGTTTTATTTCTGCAAGCCTGTGTTTGAACTTAACCAGCACACTTTACTTGCATAAAGGTAATTCCATCAAAATTGGCAGAAAGGGATTACCTGTTTTTGGCTGTCAAACTTGCTCTTGTGAGTGTTGCCGTGGTCACGTGTCAGGGTGGTGAAGTGAACAGTGGTTCCTGCCGCTGCCTTGGTGTCCTTGTTTAAATAGCGTGGGCTTTAAAAACTTCCATCCTGCTGCTTTAGAAAATGTAGTCCTAATTCAGTATAGAAAACTGAGTCACCGTGGAGAGACTAAAATGTAGACTAAGAGAGTTTCTGAAAGTATTCAAATGTAGAACTGTACAGAGATCTCTGGCTCAACGATGCAGTGACTCAAACCTCAAACACCACAGGTTTTTAGTTGGCTTCGGTGCCTTTTGCTTTTAGGTTTTGATTTGATTTGGAGTTTGAGGGGGAGAGGGACAGTTTTTTGGTTGATTGGTTGGGGTTTTTTAATGTTACAAGTAAAGACATCCACAGTGTTTGTGTTTGGTGAACAGAAGTTTTTTTATTATTTTGCAGGTGTTTGTAGACATACTTCATTTGAGTGGGAAAGTGTTAGAAAATTGCTACTCGTGTAGCATAGAAAGAAATGTTCATAACTTTGGGTTTTTGCATGAGTTTGTCAGAGGACAAAATGGGAAACATCCAAACACAGACAGCATCATTGTGTTGGGTTTACATTCCAAAATTAATTACATGACTTTTTTTGAGGCATTTTCATTTTTGCCCTAACCTGACATTTCAAAATGTTCTTATGTTGAAGCAAGTCTGATTTGTGTGGAAATTGTGGATTTTTTTTGTTTGCTTTTTTTAAGTAAGGAAATGTATCTATTTACCATATTTTCTAAAATCAAAAAGAATGAAGGGATAATTGCCTGGGATATGTACTACAGCTTGATGTAACTTGTGTTCTGTTATTAATGCCATGTCTACAGTATGGTCTTTGAGAAAAAACATGCATTGCTTTTGCCTCTACTTTACTATCATAGAAAGAAAGAGGAAGTTGCAAAACTGTTTCAGAATTAAGGGAAGTAAAGGTTGCTGATGGGGAAATTTTGCAATTACCATAGCACAGGGACACAGACACAGACACACAAAGACATTGGAACCCTTGTTAAATAAGCTTTAAATAGAAAAGCTCAGCTAACCTGTCTATTCCTCTTACAAATGAAGGATAAAGACTGCTTATCACCATCTCTCCATATATACTTGGAGTGTGTACCTACAATTTAATTATAGTCAAAATTATAGTCAATAAAAATTAACAATGCTAGTATTTCAGTGTGAAATAGGATGTGCCAAACCTTTAAAACTCTGGTTTAGCTGATACATTCAGTACTGGGATTCTTATTTTCTTGTATGTCTTGAAGATGCTAGTGGAAAAAAGTTAATATGGAAGAACAGTGGTAAAATTATAGTAAAAGGTAAAAATACATGAACAAAGGTGCAGTGTGATGGGTTGCTAGTAAGGTAAATGAGTTCTGCTGAATCAGAGAAGTTCATAGAAATGTAGAATTGGGATACACTATCATCCTTTCCTGAGCTTTTTCTGTATTTGAACACAGTTTCAAAGACGTTTTTATAATATAGTCATCTTAAAATTTGAAATATTTAGTATTATAAACTTTCGGAAGCAAGGGAGCATAGCACAGATGGTCATTTCCTTATTGGACTGTCCTGTACCCTTCCTATGTGAGCAGAAGATTTTAGCTTCTTTGTCTTGCAGAATTTGGTGAGAATGAGGACAGTATCATTTGGTTTCACTAGATGTGATAGGTCAGTGCCTCGACTATCCCATCTTCTCTGGCCCTGCCCACAGCATGTATTCTGGATAGTGCTGTGTTGGGGGTGTGTTTGTTTTCCTTGTATAAATCTTTTAACATCTCTGCTGGAGTGGGAAGACAGCAACCCACTCTGGGGTTTTATGACGTTAGCTCCCATTCAGCTGATCAGGCTTGATGGGTCTACCTTGAAACATGGCAAACTGACCAGTCTATTCGTTCCAGGAATGTGAGACTTGCAGCACAGTCCTGGATCTCTTTTGGTACAGAGTGATAAGGTGGCCAGATCAGGATGGGGTTTATTTTGGTGGTGTGAAGTGTTTTAACAGGTGAAAGAAAGAAACTTCTGTTTAGCAGCATAAGTGATTTGATACTTGTCAGTAGACAAATTATTTTTGCTTTAGTAAAATGACAATTTGATTTCCACTTCAAACCATTCACAAAGTACTCTTTCTTTCTTTAGAATGTTTAATAGAGCTTGAGCCACTTCTGCGGACATTTGATGAAATATCTATGCTGGAAGCAGTAATTTTGTTAAAGAGATCAAAGGTAAGTAGCTTTTGTTACAGTCATGAGTTGGTCAAGTAAGTTGGTAACTTTTGCTTGCTTAAAGAAATGTAATCTCCTTTGTTACTTACCTAATCTTGTATCTCGTTGAAGCGTATGTTTGTACAGAGCTGTCATCTTATAGCAGAAATTTAATACTGGTAAATCTCTCTTCCAGTCCCTGTATGAATCACAAGGTATTTACAAAAGTGGAAAGAAAGCAGATGTGGAGCAGATATCTCTAAATATACCTCTGAATCCCCAAAAGGTAAATATTTTACATGTTGCATTTCGTATGTCAGCATCCTGTGTGCTTAAAGGAGGGTTAACCTAGTTAGGGGGAGTGGTTCTGCACTTTGCTTTCCTGTGCAGGCATAAAATTCATTAGGTGAGCCAGAGCGTAACAAATGCATAGCCATATAGGGAAGATGGTAAAGGGTGGGTCTGCAGACAAAAGAAGGCCATCTCAGTATGGGAAAGCTCTATATATGGCATGAAGCTGTGTCAGGAGATGTTTAGATTAGATATTGGGAAAAGGGTTTTCACTCATAGGGTGACTGAGCACTGGAACGTGCTCCCCAGGGAAGCAGTCATAGCACCAAGCCTGACAGAGTTCAGGCTGTTCCTGACACGTTTGGAGAATGCTTTCAGGCACATGGTATGATGCTTGGGGCTGTCCTTTGTAGGGCCAGGAGATGGGCTTTCATGAACCTCGTATGTTCCTTCCAACTCGGGATATTCTATGATTCTATGCTTCCCTCAAGGAGGAATACAGCACACAATGTCTGCCACTTGTAAGAGACTGTCTACTGCTCCTTACCCCTCTATGGAGCTTGCCTACATAGGGTCATAGAGATTTGCATTTATATTTTGATTCTTAATGCTGCTGCTTTTGGTTCTTACTGCTATTTAAACTTGTATACAAAATTGCTGTCAACTTTGGAAAAACACAAGTATTAGGATTATATAATTTCTCCAGATTTACTGTATTTTAATTGTGCTGCCTATTGAGTATCTAGATAGCAAGGAAAACACAGTGATTGGAAAGTTCTCTGTAAAAAAATTGCAACTTTGTATTTAGTTGATGTGCCAGTTCAATATACACCTGGATTTATTTCAGGAAACATATTCTGGCTCCATACAATGTGATGCACTTCCTCTGCGGAGCATCTCTCCAGATATGTCAAAAATCAAGTCTATTCCCCAGTGTAATATCCTCTCATCAGGTGAGATACTCTTGACTTCATGTAAATTTAAGTTGCCATTGCAGTTTTACATTCCCACTGTGACCTTGCATTTGCGTAGCAGGAAGTTTGGTCTGTTTGTCAGAAAATAATGCGTTTTGTAAACTTAGTTCTTTGGTTAAAAAATAGAGTTTTTAAGCTCTAATTTTCTGTTCCTGTCACTTGATAATCTCCACAGCTCACAGCTTCAGTTTTCCTGCTCAGGGTTGTTAGTGTGGAGATCACATTTACTTGTCCCTTAAGACATTTGGTGGCTTAGTTAACTGGCTGTTTTGTTGTGGGTTTTTTTTAATTTGTGGACTGCTTCTAAATATAAAAAGACTACACATTTTGAGGCATTCTTGAAGTTAAGTAAACTCAAAGTTTCCAGTGCAGCCCAACCTCTACATAGGTTTTAATTCAGTCAATAGAAGTGTCTTTAGTAGATTGCCTTCAAAAGTATCTGCACAGACCTTTTGTAGCTGTCCCCTTTTTTGACTAAAAGTTAGCTAAAATTCCTTGAGAGAACTCAATTTTGAAGTTTTGCTGACATAAGAAGCCAGAAAACTGCAATGGGACCCAGGTGGAATAGCAACATACTGTAAAACCAAAACTGCATTTACATTCCCTCGATGGAACGCAAACATATTTCAAAAGAATGGACTATCCTCTGGCATTACAGGGATCAGTAACATGAAAGCAGACAAAAAATTGACTTCACTGATACAAAGTAAGGAAGTCAAAAAGTGTGCTGAGTTCTGCAAAACCAGAGATACTTTGGTAGAGGTAGGAGAGCATGGGCAGTTTCTTTTTCAGCTCCTGTTTAAACACATCCACAACTTTGAACTTTTACGCAGTGTAGTAGGACAATATAAATACTGTAGGAATTCCAAGGGAAATAAAGTATGGGAGGCTCAGGGACTTGAAATTACTGGAGAAAATGCTAGAAGGCAAGTGCAGGGTACTTCAATTGTACCTCAGCTGAAGCATGTATCTATAGACATAGCATAAAAATCTCAGAAATTAAGAATAACTCATCGTTACCTGGCTTAATAAGAATGGTGTGATAAATTTTAGAACACAGAGTGTTAGTTTGAAATGAACATGGACTGTAAGTCTAACCACTTAAGATAATGATAAATGTCAATCCTTCTTGCTGCTGGTTCCTGCTAAAAATTGTGTGTGCCTGTGGAGCTCATTGATGAAAAATTGTTGATACAATTAATCTGATTGATTAGTTGGTGGTCCTTTTATAGAGTCATTGCTTAGACCTTGTGCTTATCTATAGGTACCATAAAGTTTGTGAAAATAATGCCTGCACAAAAAAAACGCTGCAGAAGGGTTTGTTATTACTTTGCCAATATCTGCATCAGGTACTGTTGTAATGGAAAGCAAGTCTGACATTCCTCCTACTCTTTAAATTCAGATGCAGTTGTTCCAGGTGAAAAATCTGTTCCCCAGTAGCTGTTAGGAAAAGAGGAGTTTGGCATGACACCAAGGCAAAAGCTAATGACTGCAGATTTTTAGTTGAGATATTTTTTCCACCAGTACAATTAGAATGGTTTTCCAGAAATTTGCTTTTTCAGAGTTAATACTTGTCTTCTTTTTTCATATTTCCCCTTTTTTTCACCTTCCCTAGTGAGCTTTTCTTGGGCATTTCTCTAAGTTTAAACAATTCTTTTCCCTCTTCCCTTTTCACTTCTGATTTAGAGTGTAATCCTTTAATATACTTTGTTTTGGTAGATGAACAGGATACAGTCTTTTGAAGTCCCTTTGTAAAATCCTCTTCTTTATTCTCCTAGTATGCTACTAGTCCCTCTTGTGCTTGTTCTAACTTAAGTCATTTAACTAAGACTACCAGACCTCTACTTAGTATTATGAAAGACAGGACACATGGCTTTTTGTCTAAAAAAGCCCCATTACTTAGGAAAAATAAAATTCTAAGGTTTACTTCCTCAAAAAATCATTCATTACAGAGTAATCTACCTAGGGCATTTTTTTTCCTCATCTCGCCTCAAATTGTTACCCCCAGTTTGAAGCAGAAAGTTTAGATCTCATATTTTCCATCTGAATTTCCACTTCTATCACTCCAGTTTTCTAGGGCAACTAGCTTCTTTCTGAGTAACTTGTGTCAACCTGGTTTTTTTCTAATGAATAATCTCATTAGTATGTTTCTCTGAGGGAGCTGAGGTTGTTTAACCTGGAGAAAAGGAGGCTCAGGGGAGACCTTGTTGCTCTCTACAACTACATGAAAGGAGGTTCTGTCTCTTAACGGACAAGAGGTATTAATAATCAATAGGATGAGAGGGAATAGCCTTGAGTTGTGCCAGAGAAAGTTTAGATTGGATATTCGGAAAAACTTCTTCACAGAGAGGGTTGTCAAGAATTGGAACAAGCAGCCCAGGGACACGGTTGAGTCACCAACCGGGAGGTATTTGAAAGATACGCAGACATGACAATAAGGGACATGGTGTAATGCTGGACTTGGCAGTGCTAGATTAATGGTTGGACTTGATGACCTTAAGGGTCTTTCCAGCCTAAACGATTCTGTGATTTTTATGATTGTATTTTTTATGCTGTGGTCACTGGTCAAGGTCATTGTCTCATACCAGTACAATCCCAGTAGTTCTACCTTTATGTTATTAAATTAGATGTATGTGCCTAAGATCTATAACAATCTATTCCAGCAGAGCTGCTTAAAATACTTATCTAAAATGATCTTTCACTCACAGTGAGTGAAATATCTGCTGCTTCACAATACATAGCTCTGCCCAGCTTTCTCTCTTATTTATGAAATAAAATACTTCTTACTATGAATGCTAGTTCACCCTTTTTAAAATACTTACAATGTAATTTCTTCCACATTCTGCTATTCCTGCTCCACGTACTTATAGACATATTCTTCTACAGGTCAACAGTGAACTGGGAATACACCTTCAGATTTCCCCATTGGGCAGGTAATCTTGAGTTGTCCATGGGGCTACCTCATTGTGTCTTTAGATATTCATCTAAATTCTTACATCTGCATCTCTGGTTCTTAGTTAACATCTCTTTATCAAGTGACATTCTGAAAGTCTGTCATGAAAACTGTTTACAGAATTAGGCATATGTCCTGTGGTATGTTTCTCACCAGCTGTTTGTCATCTCTTCCTTGAATCATTCCTACTGCTGCTTTCAGATCCATTGTCCTTTGCTACTTTAAAAAAACCCACAAAACTAGAAATTATTAAGCTTCCCACCTCATAGAAATAATTTTTCTCTTTATTTGCAAAAGTTTGCATGAAGCTTTCTTGAAGTCATATCCTGTTTTAATGGACTACAAAAAGCTTCCATTGGCCTCCCACTGAATGTTAACATTGATCTTCATGTTCTTGTCCTCCATCTGAATCTTTTGCTTAATGTTTTCACCTTTGTTGTGCTGTTAAAATTCATCAAAATAAATGAGTCTGCTTTCATGCTGACTTCTAGTTACTTCTCCAAATACTCAAAGGATTTATTTTGTTCTTCTAGTCCCTACAAAATTTTTCTGTCAAACAGAGCTTTTCATTAACATTCACACCTATCATATTTATACTTCCAATGTTTCTTTAAAATAAAACAGGACCCCCAAACCCATGGTCAAGCCTTGGTAAAATACAAGGGACATAAATGTACTCAGAGCCTGAGTATAAGGACTAATGTGTTGTGTATTGTGTGAAAGTAGTTTGTTTAGGACTTTTTTTAATGGAATTTCTCTAAATAGTCTTTGATGGCTGTCTTTTATTTGAACATAGAAGTAATACAGAATGCTCTTTTTCTTTTTTTCTTCTCTTTTTTTTTTTTTTCCTAAGATGGAAGTTCTGCAGGTCTGCACTCTCTCAACAGCCAGAGCATGGATGAAAATATCTCTGTAACTCAGAGTGCCAAACCTTTTGTGCATCCATACAGTAATGTTCCCTCATCTGACAAGAGTATTTCAGATGCCTCAAATTCTGCATCATTTATACTGCAGTCATCACTGATTCCTTCAGGTATTCTATTTAATTCCAAGACCCACAATAAGTGTTCTTACATCAAATATATGTGTGTATGAAATGGAAACTGGAACTGTTACTCGTCTGTAAAATGAAAACAAAGCATCTGCAAATTAAGAATGCAAGTAATTTGTAGACTTACATTACAAAGTAAGCAAAACCAATGTAAAATGTTACCAAGTACATGTACCCGTAGCTCCTATCTTTTTTCTCTCCTTTTAAGCAAACTCAATTCCTGCTGCCATGGGTGGTCTTTATCCCATTCCCTTTGCTCGTATTATTTCTCCTATTGCTGCAGCAGTGCTCCAGTCCAGCAGAACAGGAAAAAAACCTTAGTTTGAACTTAGTCATCTTGTTGCCTGTCACTTCTCACTTTTTAGGCTTGTCTGTGTTCTGTTCAGTAATGGTGAGGCAAAGAGAAGCAGCAGCTGTGTCAGCATCTCACACAGCATCTCAACTAACATTTTCTGTGTTAGTTGAGAGCCTGCTACATTATATTCCTATGCATCAAATAACTGTTAAGAGTGTGCTTCCAAAAAAGTTAAGAAAAAAAACCTTAATGCATGATGAATTATTCAGAAATGTGTTTTTTGAGAGGACACACAGTAACATGCAACTTTATAAAGATCTGTTGCATCATCCCTCCTCTGGAAATAAGAGAATCTACAGCTTTTCACTTTGTGAATCCTTATCTTGAGGAAAATACCAGGAAACTGCAGTGATGTTTTCAGTAAACTTTAATAAAAATCCCCTGGGAAAGTGAATTTACCACCTCTCTCTTTTTAGTACCAGGTTGGGTTGAACACTGGAACAGGTTGCCCATGGCAGGTTGCAGAAATACCATCACTTGGAGATGCTCAAAATTCAGCTGGACAAGGCCCTGAGCAACCTGAGTTATGCTTGAAGTTGGCCCAGCTTTGAGCAGGCCATTAGACCAGATGACCTCCTTGAGGGTTCCTTCCAACCTAAATTATTCTGTGATTCAGATAGAATAAATAATCTAACCACCATATTTGACAATTTGGAACATTTTAGCAGCTCTTTCTCAGCTTGTTCTTTGTTCTGTGGCAACATTTATTGACAGACAGTTACAATACCTTCTTTTTTTTAATCCTCTCCAATCTCAGATTTTTTGTTGGAAACCATACAACACAATGTAGCTCATCAATGGATCCAAAATAAAAGAGAAGAAATTATTGATCAGATGACAGAAGCATGTTTGAATCAATCACTGGATGCTCTTCTATCAAGATTTTTACTCATGAAAGAAGATTATGAACTTATAAGCACCAAACCTACAAGGACGTCAAAAGTACGACAATTGCTTGATACTTCAGATAGCCAAGGAGAGGAATTTGCCAGAATTATAGTACAAAAGTTGAAAGATAACAAACAGCTAGGACTTCAACCTTATCCAGACACTGTTTCTAATTCTCAAAGACTGCATCCTTAAATTTGGTCTTTCCATATGAAACCATGTGAATATTTCTTATAATGTGATTCCTGTTTCTATATAGTAGTTTTATAAATGTGCTGCTTTGTCCTTACTATGCCTTTGTAGAGTCTCGGAAATGACACTTGAGTTCATCTAGCCTGCATTTTGTGAGTGACCAATCAGTTGCAGTGCAATCATAAAGCCAAACACTTGACAGTCATTGAACTCAGTTTGTAAAAGTATTTTGTTTATACATGACAAAGAAAAACATTAAATGTTCCCTGTTTTACATATATGCTGTTCATACATAGCGTTTCCTTTCACCTCACAGGATTGAGACAACTCATCTCAAGGTGCAGTATTTGTTTTCTCCCTCCATCTGCTCTTTCCCCTAGAGGAGAGAAATAGTCTAGATGCTCTATTCTGGGACTATTATGCTATGTGTATAACACATATTCTCCCTTAAGCTCTACTGGTGTACATAGTGGAGAAGAGTGGAAGGTGGGAGGAAGTTTGCATTGCATTTTTACAGGATTTTTTATTGTTTTGTTCTGTTTTCCCCATTTTGCTGCCAGGGCAAAGCACTTTAGACCACTGGATAAGAAGAGTGTCAGTCCAAAGAGAAGCCTGAGGGCAAGGAGGACATTGTACTTGTCACCTGTGTTCTGCTCAAAACCCATACATGAGGAAGGCTGCAGCTACAGCCTTTTACATTATTTGGTTACAACCACTTAAACTATTCTAGAAATCATAGTAGGATGAGCTCTAGAGGGAAGCTATATAAAGGCATTCTCAGTGTCTTAGTTTAACAAGTATCGGCAAAGGAAGGCAGGAATCTTACTGGGATAGAAGAAAAAATAAAAACCTTCTCCCTCCAAGTTATTATAACTTCTAAATTAAAAGTCTTCAGCAAAAAAAAATTAGAAAAGGGAGTAACAGTTCTTTACTAAAAGTACAGCGGACAAAAACAGAACAAGCAATAGCACCGTAACCAGGACGTTCAAACCCTTCAGGGCTGCTTGGCCTTTCAGTGCAGTTACAAGCACAAGCAGCCGGCGGCGCCGCTGGGCTCTGAGTGAGCAGCGGGGAAAGGCGGGACCCTCCTGGGAGCGTGGGCGGTGCGGGTGGAAACTGCGCGTGGCGCTGAGCTGGGCGCGGCCGTTCCCAGCGAGGCAGCGCAGGCAGCGCAGCGGGCGGGGAGGCTGCCCCGGTGCCCCAGCGGGAATGAAAAAAGGCACCTACAGCCCAAAACTACCAGTCCGTTACTCGCCTCCGCTCCTTCCCCAGAGCCCTCCCTTTGAGTGATCCAGTTGGTGAGCGAGGCTATTAGCTTTGCATTTAGCGCCAAGCTAGAGGGACAATTGAACCGTGATGCTTATCTCTCCCCAGCAGAAAAGGCTTGCTGCTTTTTTTTTCCCTTCAAAACTGTGTGTTGGTGTGAATTCATCAAAGGGTTTAAACCCCGTAACACCCAGTTAATACCTCTTTTACATTTCCTTGGTTAATACTTCCCTTACCTTTGTCATCTGCCACAAATACTTCGCATCTCATGTTGCAGGTTCAAACTTCTAATTCAATTTTATTTTTAGTATTTACATGATGAGCAGCAGGTGGGTCTGTACAAAGAACAATCATTCACTGCCCTGCCAGGCTGGAAATGATGTCGTGGGTCACTCCTGCCAGAACCTGCCTTAACCTTCTCGGGACAACATCTCTGTCATCACTTTTTGTCTGAACGATGGTGCTAACAGGTTGAGGCACAAATGGGACCACCTGAGGGGAAAAGGTAGGTTTTTTGGTTTGTTTTTTTTTTCAGCTGATTTCAGAAAGCCTTAGTAACTTTACCTTGGTGACTTCAAAACTAGTAAAAAAATTACTGGTTTTAATTTTTCAGAATACAAGACAGACAGATTATTTTCAATTTCTGCTAACACTGTCTAAAATTTGGTAAGTGATGGCTAATTCAACACCTATGGAGATGTGAGATCTGCCCCATTTCAGGGGCTCAAGCTTCAGTGTGGTCATTACTAGTTGCCAGCAGCTTACTTTTTTCAATATCTTTATTATTTTGTGAACTGAATCACAAGAATACCATGTAAGTTAATTGCATAGAAGGAGTGGTTTAAAATTATTTTTAATAAAGTAAGTTTTTGACATAAACTGGGAATTTGCCTTTTATCCTGCTTCTCTCTGGAAGCTGTAAAATTCAAACTAGATAGCTGAGACCAGGATCGTGGTGCAATGAAATGCTGTGGGTTTTTCTAGAGCAGTACTAATGCTGTCTAGCAGAGAGAGGCTCTGAGGAAAGCTGCCAGACATGCCAGTGGGTGCTTGGTGCCAGAGCTGTGTGTTTTACTGCTGTGGTGGGTTCACCACCAGACCCACCACAACTGCACATCACGCTTTAAGTCACATTTGTTCATTCCTAGTTGCACCTAAGGAAAGAGTTGTGTCATGCAAGGTGCCAAAGTAGCATTTCTTAGATGTGTGTCCAAAATTCGTCATGTATTGAGAGCTTTCATGAATTGTGGTTTTAGTAACTATAAGAACAGAAGCTTCTTTAGGTTATATCTTTAAGAGATGATATCTTCTTCTTGTAATAGGGTCTACATGATTTGCAAACTTTGTAATTTGTTATTTTAAACGACGTGTAAGAAGGTAAAAGCAGTCCTGCTATGTGTAAAAAGCCTTACGCTGCCAAGTGGCATCTGCTGTCTCATATCTGGGGATCTGCACCTTCTTCCATTTCCCAACTCATTGAAAGCAGCTTCTGCCTTAGAGAGAACAGAATTTGGTCACAGCTAGGTGCCATCCTTCCTCTGCACAGGCTGACAGACTGATCTGAGTTTGTGATATGTGCTCTTGGACATTCTCAGTGCTTCTGCAGCCCGTTTGCAGTCACTCACGTCTCTCTTCTGCAGCCTGCCAGCAACCCTGCCACAACTTTTTCTGCCAGAGCCCGTGAGCCACTCTGACCTCAGAGTCCTGTCCAATCTGACCTTGAATGTTTCCAGGATCAGGCATCGAACACCACCTCTTCGGGCAACATAAACCTGCCCTCTCCAATGTGTTAGGTATACACAGATTTCCGTGAGTGAAATGGAAGAAGAGGCAGCCAAGCTGAGACTTGAGGTTTACAGATGAAGGCCTAAGGAGAAGGCATTGGGGTAAGCATAGGGAAGGGGAGGTGGAGGTTGTGTACCTGATCCACACAGAGTGGGAGAAGGACGTGTGGAGGTGACAGACATATGAGTCAACATGAGCCAAAGTCTGACACTTCTGTTGTTTTAAAGTTGTTTTAACAGTATTTTGTACACTCATCACTACTTCATAGCAATTCCTAACAGTTTTTTCAGCTTTTTCACTCCAAGGAAAAGTGCTGCTGATGTTTCAGACTGACAATAAAAACTTTTCTCTGAGTCACAACAGCTCAGTGAAAACGTTTCAAAATGTGAATGGAGAAATGTCTTTTTACATGTACAAGGGGAAAGCAGAAACATAGGACTACACATATTATTTTGCATTTGTTAGCACTAGATTTCATATGCCACTTTAGCACCTAGTCACTTACCAGTGGCTGTTCCTCATGTTCTCCTCCCATACCTGGAGTTAACATGGTTGGTAGAAGGTTCTTGACATGGTCTGTAAGCTATGTTCTGTCCTGCTTCAACTTCATGGCAAAGTAAGTAAAGATCTGATTTTGCCAAGATGACAGAAATGGTGGCCTTTGTCACTCAGATGCTTGCAGCTAATGGTAGAGGGTGTTTGGCAGTGTGTGTACAATTGAGATTAGGCCTAAGTGCACCTGTTGTAGATGAGGATTATAGGAGCCAGTGCTGGCTGAGCACTAAGGCAGAGGGGGCAGAGGTGAGGAACAGGAGGAAGCAGAGGACTCAGCAGACTGCAGCTGAGCTGTTTGCTGCAGCTGGGCAATGGTAAGGCTGAAGAGGGCTCTGGAAATAATTGAAGTAGTTGTGTTTCCAGTGCAGAGCATGAAAAGCCTTCCTAAGCAGTGATGGAAGTGTGGGCAAGAAACCAGAAAGTGTCACAGGTTTGTTCAGGCACTCATACCTCCCTCTGTTGCTCCATAAGCAAATGTGTGTGTATATGGAACTTGTAGTAGTTTAGGTTGGCTCCCAGCCAAACCCAAACAACAGCCCGACAGCTTCCCCCCTCCCGAAAGGGAGAGGGATAAAGAAAAAAAAAACAGTAGCAAAGGAAAATTGCAGCAAAGAATATATTTCTACATATATATGATTATATACAATTAAACACTAGGTACATATGAATAGGAACCCCAAGGAATCCCAACCAATCCCAACAGGGAAAAGGGGAAAAAAGGGAAGGGGAGAAAGGACAAAAAGGGGTAAAAACACAACAGATATACACAGTCAGAACTCAGGGATTAGCCTAACAAAATAACTAATACAATAAAACCTCATCAACCTCCCTTAAGAACAGCAGATTCCTTCCCCTCTGCCATGGGCTCGGACAGAGCTCCCAGATTAGACCTCAGCCCACATGGACAAGCGAGGCTCAAACACTGAGTGCTGCTGAGCTCATCTGACAGGGAGGGAGAAGAGCTGGAGCCCAAGAGGGTGAGGACCTCCCCCTCACTTACTTATATACACCTGGTTACATAAGGGAATAGGATGGAATACTTCCTTAGTTTTTGATCCCAGTTGTTAGGGAAGGCCTAAAGAACAACAAACCTCACCAAGGCTAAAATTTAAACTACCACATAACTATAAGACACAGAAGAATTGCTATGAGCAGTACGTTGGCACAGGAGAAACCTCACTGCAGAAGTTCTTGTCAAATCCTGCATGACTGTAAAAATTAGTAAGAAAAACTTGTTATAAAGGCAGTCAATCTTTACTTTATCCATCCTGCTTACTTAAAATGCAAGATTAAGTGTGGTCTTCTTTGGCAAAGGAACTAGATTTTGTGTTCACAGAAGAAATGTTCAAGAAAGAAATGTTTTTCATGCTCAGTTCATGCTTTCTGATTGCTCAATCCTGATTTTTGTGCTGTTCTCGTAAATCTGTGGCAAATGTCCAGTAGGATGTAACCACAAGGGTCAGACCAATATTAATACAGGACACATTAATGAAGAAAACATTGTGTTTCATGTTCCAACATGCAGCTTCTACAGAATTAAAACAGGGGGCTGAGACTGACTCAGGAAAGGAATATATAGACAGTATAACCATGGTATGATAAGAGACTCCCTCAGCATAACACACAATCAAAAGACTTTTTGATGCTCAAAATCGGAAATAGGCTCAAATTTCAGTGAAAGTAATTATGCATTCTTGAAAATATGCATTCTGGGGTTTAGGCTATAGTTTGTTAACATTGCCCTGGCAGAAAAAAAAGATTTTAAGATGACAGAGGCCCCAGTTAAGGCACATGGTGTTCAGTCCCTCTGTTCTTCCAGCAAAGAACAACATCCTCACAAAACAATCCTCTTGCCAAAATAGTTCTTGCTATATTATAATGTACGTAACCACAGACTTGCATGCAGCTGGAGTTGTGCAATCATCTCTGGCAGACTTAGAGAGCTCCCATTCTTCATATATACAGCAGCTTGAAAGCTGTTTATTCAAAGCAGTTGTCGTACACCTGCTTTAAATAGGGTTTTAAGAAAGCACAGCGACTTCTGTGTAAACTGTGTACCTCTCTTGGTCTATCACAAAAAGCATGTTTGTACAAAATGTTACTTTAAAGGGAAGAAACAGGAGGAGCGCTGGCTTACGATAGAAAGATTTATGTTTTTATTATCCCTTTGTGTCACCATGGGTTACAGAATGGAATGTGCAACACGATGCAATGCTCCTGCTTGTTTTCTTATTGGACTACTGAGACTCATCAGAGGGACATCTGCGCTTGAATTCAGTTATTTCACTTTCCTTCATGGCTTAGTCATCCAATCTGATGAAGTCCTGTTATCTGGTGCCTCAACTCCAGCAACTTAAGACTCTTGACCTGCTGGATCAGCTCCTTCCAGATGCCCTTTGGCATGTGAGTACAAATTTTTTGCTTTACTACTGGCCTTGTTCATGGAAAACAAAAATCCCAGGTTAGACCTCTTGCATTCATTAACTTTTTGCTCTGCCTAAAAGACTTTATTTTCTGGATGTTTACTTGTTTCAGTAGATATTGTGCCGTATACCAGACTTCGCAAAAACACATCACAGACAGGGCAACATATTGTTTCAAAAGACAAAGCTGAATACATTGGGTAAGTAATTTCTTTTCTTGATTATTTTATTCCTAAATATTTTTAAAACTTACTTATTTAAAATAAGATCTTAACACCAGATCAGCCTGTTTTGTGTCTCTTGCATCGTGTCATAAATTATTACAAAAGGCACAGATCTGTAATTCTAAAGGTAAGAAAAATAATTGAGTTGATAAGTATTTTACAATGGGCAGATTCAAACTAAAGAAAATATATTAAAAAAACAACATGGGAAAATGTTAGGTTGTTTGAAATGAAATAATACCTATGATTTTCATTTAGCTACCACTCTTTGCTAGTCTCCCCTTTCTGAAAGTCTTTCTGACTTGGCAAGTTATGTCAAGGGAATCTGCTGAAGGCAATAGTATTTGATCTCTGAGAAACACATTCATTTACTAATATTTCTTGAATTAAAAGCTGGGAATTTCAAAATTTTTTAGCAAATAGAGGCACCTCAGTCCCTCTGGAAGTCTATGGAGCAGTTCATGAAACTGCTTCGTAAGTCTGTAAGTTCCTGTGGAAGTTCATGAGCACCTCCATAACCCAGACCAAGCCTTGCGGAATCATTTGGCAAAAGTTAATTACCCCCTAAGAAGGAGGCAATCACTCATGAGGCTGTAGACCTTTGAAGAATGGGAAGTGTCTGAGAAAATCCTGCCCTGCCAAACCAGCCTTGCAGTAATTTACGAAAGAACTGTCTTTGATTTCAGCTCTGATTTTCAGCTACTATCAAGCTGTCCCTTCTTCCTTCACTTTTCTGCATAACTTTTGGCATTGGATGGACTAAAAAATGGCCTATTGAGTATTACCTATACGTGGTGTTACTCTTTTTTTTAATTTCTTGTGTTGGTCTACAAGTTCCTTTCTGCTGCTCTTTGAACGTACAGCTGGGAGGTAAACATATGACCACAAAAGATTTAGGGCTATTAGACCTGTCTCTGCTCTCAAGGCATCACACTTTTTCTCTGAGAGGAAGATTTCCCTTCATTTGTTGAAGGACCCCCTAGGAAAAAGCACAACCTGCATGAAAACAGGGTTCTGAAGTTCTGTGGTAGAGATAACTTGCAAGGCAGAGACAAGTGTTTGCAGCTGTTTCATTTAGCCTGCTGTGGCCTCTGAGGCACTTTGGCACGTTGATGCCTGTCTGAGTCTCAGATTTCCAGAGAACAATAGCTGTTTCTGCTTGCCATAAGCCAAGAGAGCAGGGACCTTCTTTTGTGCCAGAAAGTTTTATGCCTTGCTCTTCAGCCTTCATAATCAAGAGGTACTAAAATACCTGTACTTCCATTTTTGGTGCCCTGAAGTTTTATTATCACAGTAGGGTTAGCCTTTAAACATTCAACCACATTAAAGCAAAATGAAAAGAACCTCTGCTTTTTAATTACTGCATAAATTAAATATTTCTGTTCTCAAGGAGCAACTCTGAATGCTAGAAGATTTACAGTAAGAACTTGTTATCTATTATAATACAAGATTTTACAACTGAAAATGGTCACTGCTCTGTAAGAAGTCAGCTTGTTACAGGTCTGATGGTCGTCCCCAGTAAGTAAATTCTCCCAGTATGTAGCTTTTACTGGCTCTCACTTGGATTATGTGCATCCTCAAAATGTGGCCTACAAATGATAGAGAAGAGCTATTGAAGCATTCTTGAACAGCTAGGCTTCTCAGCTTAAGCTTTTTGGCACCAGTGTGAGACAGAATCAGCAGTGGTTAAGGAAAGACTGGACGTGGCACTTAGTGCCATGGTCTAGTTGACAATGTACTGCTCACTCATAGGTTGGCCTCAGTGATCTCAGAGGTCTTTTCCAAGGTATTTGATTCTGTGAATTTAAATGATTCTGTGATGGTCCCAGAAAGGGCAGATGATGCCATGAGGATGAAGTGACAGTGATGACAGTGGGGTAGGACTACAGGCCAGATTCAGTAGGAACACGATAGTAGAAGCTATAAATGAGATAAAGGGTTAGACTATGGCAACAGACATTGGGCAGATTCTCCAATTGTTTTCATCACTGCCTGGATGTAACAGCAGTAAATTCTTCACACATTTGACCAAAACCAATATTCTTCTTTTGCTATTATACAAGAAGATCTGTAGAGGAAA
The DNA here is from genome assembly GCA_013396735.1 of Grallaria varia. Lineage (NCBI taxonomy): Eukaryota > Metazoa > Chordata > Aves > Passeriformes > Formicariidae > Grallaria > Grallaria varia. Next base: position 164,848 of record VWZG01001693.1, read on the forward strand.
CTCTCCTAATTTTAATAGCATGAAGACTTTGCTGAGTCCTAACCTAGGACTGAAGTCATGACTTCATGCTAGTCCTAGCCTGGCATGAGTCTTGCCTCAGTCAGACCTTGTTTATCTAAGAAAGACGTTGTCCTGAATAAAGAAATCAGTAACAGCTTCAACATTGTGACACCACTGAATGAAATCAGTGCACTGTCAAAGCTAATGGGAATACTGCTGCTGGCTTGGGGAGGAAGGGACAGGCAGAAGCTGTTTAAAATACTTTGTTCTAAAACTGCTGCCTTCTTTCAGACTTTCAGCTGATAAAAACTGGCGATAACTTAATTAAAGCGAAGATAAACATTTTGCTTATGGACACTGAATCTCTTATCCTTTGATTTTCAGGCTATATCTATTTGTGGACTTAATTCAGGGTCTGGTTAAAGGTTTTGCTAATGTGACATCTCTCAAAGTACAGAATTTTGAAATGTTTTCATCTACAGTCACTTATTTATGAAATAAATATTTCCCGACACAGTTCTGGTTACACATTTTTAGAAATCTGAAATAATCTTTTGTTAGCACCAGAGATAAGAGAAAAACATGCAAAACATTGTTACTTAAGAAAAAAGATCATAAAAGTGATACTACACTTTAGTAGCATTGCCAGTTTAAGTGCCCAAACTCCCTTTAGTTACCAGGGACTATACATCACAGTTCAGGTTTGATACCACATACGCAAGTTACATGTACTAGTGACAACCTACCAGTTACTTGATGTATCCTTTTTTTTACAGGAAAGTAATTTCATCGTACTTATCAGTGAGACTTTATTTCAGGAAAACTGATATCCATTGTGTTTGGTCACTACTTGCATAACTCCACATTCACATCACCTGGGGAACAACTTCATTTTAAATTCTCACACCCTTTGAGCTGTATTCACTTAAATATTTGTGAATTTTGACTCACAGATAGAGCTTACATTTAAAAGAAAATTTTAAATTCTAGAAAAAATCCTAGATCAGACATAAAAAGAGCAAGATGATTTTAAGCCAGTTTTGCTGAGAAAGTAGTGGTATTACACATTTCTGCACAGATTTCTAGCATGCTGCTGTTCTGATGAGCACTTCTTATGAGCTGCTATCACAGGAGGGGTTTCTGCTAACATTTCATATACCCATCAAGAACAGAAACAGAGACAGAGGTTCTGGAAATATTGGCTCATATTTCTAAGCAGCAGGATGATTTTTCCCTCCTTTCTGTTACACAGAAGAAAACTGGGAATGCTTATCGGGAATTTTAAGGAAGATACATGACCGGTGTATTGGACTCTTTAAATTCCTCTCTGCAAACCAGGATTACATTTTTTGTTCATAGAGGGACAAAGTGAGAAGTAAGAAGAGTCACCTGTGTGACATGGGAGACTGCAGGAATGCTTGAACACTTACGGCAAGAGTTAACATTTAACTTGATTCCAGTGTTCCCACAGTGTTCCTGCAGTTAAAGTGCCATTAGGATGAGAAAAGCATTTAGTCTTTAAGAAGGGTTTGGTGCCTTTTAGTATTTAATATTCATCAGGCCTCATTTATTTGTTAATCAGTTAGGAAACCAAGTTGCATCAAAAAAGCTAGGATAGAACACATAGAATTACAAAATATTCAGGGCATACTTTACAAAGGAAAGCAAACCTTTCATGAAGTTTGGGGAGGGGAGGTTGTTTTAAACTGGCCATTGACCCACACTTTAGAAACATAAATTTGTGAATCAAGTGTAATGTGTAAATGTATCATTTAAGCATTTGTAAACAAATGGATTTTGCCAGCGTTGCATGGATGAGTTTTTTTCTACTCACAGAATTAGCTTTAGGTCATAGGATTTTGAGGAAGTTTTCTTTGGAAGTGTTTTAGAGTGTGTGTGGAGGTGAGAAGGGAGAAGAAACAAATTTCTTTTGAGACAGGCACCAAAAATTAGTTCTAAGCATCATTGTAAGTCAGCAGGACCCAAGAACTCAGACAGTCGCTGCAGTGCTGGCATCCTCATCCCTGAGGACTTCAGACCCAGAGCAGTGCAGTGTGTGCACGAGGCCGATTGATCAATGTAGTTATGCAGTAAGGTCATTTTTCCCAGCTCCCAGAATACTTGGATTTTGTCCTGCAAGCTCCAGAGTGGGATGCTTTTACAGTCATGTGTTGTTGGACTCTCTAACACAGAAGCGTTCCAGGGACAGGGTGTTCAAAACTCAGTCCCTATGCATGCTAGTGGCTTCTGCTGAGAAGTCAAGTGAGGTTAATAACTAAACAAGCTAGACTATTCACTGCAGCAGCACTCTCATCTCTTGGAGCAGCTAAAACTCATTCCTTATCCTCATATTAACATTTACCTCATGATATTAAAGGTTTTAAGTATTTTTTTTTTTCTATCTTTTCTCTTTTGTCTTTTGTACTTTGGCAGATAGTTTTCAAGAAGATGTGATTTGATGAAACAATGAAATAAAGTGGGTGTGTGGCTTTTTTTTTTTTTGGG